>NQII01008809.1:23825-37767 GCA_002778355.1 Clitarchus hookeri
GCACTTGTGAAGTCGTTCCCTGTATGTCTGGACGAGGTCGACGGGTGGTGAATGAGAGCTGTATGCGCGTGTCTTTGCTGCAATTCGTATTGTGGTATAAATCTGCATGGTGGACTAGCATCTCGGGAATAAAACTATGTTTTAGTTCACGTAATTCATAAAGAGTGAATACTATTGACACCTGCTGGATTAGAGGCCGCACATATACATACACATGTTCGCATGTCACTTTTCATTCGGCTTAAGTCACGTAGCAGTGTGGGGTGACTGCCAGGGAGGACGGGGATGTTTTACCGCGGATCAGATATATCTCTTAATGGAGCGAGCGCAAGCGAATGTATGAAAATACAGTCATTTTGTTTGCCGAAGGTAACTGTTTTTTATGATTTTGTACTTGAGGTGGGTGTAGCTCTACNATGAAAATACAGTCATTTTGTTTGCCGAAGGTAACTGTTTTTTATGATTTTGTACTTGAGGTGGGTGTAGCTCTACGCTAGCGTCTTATCACAGCGTATAATTTTTTTCCCCGCAAAACTTACTATATGTACATTATTTGCGTGTATAAATATTTTTATATCCGTACACTGGAAGCTAGGCATTTCGCTGCACGTGGAGTAACCATTTGGATATATCTCCCGCTCCCTAAATTACCTAACGTACTGATTTTAAACTTGGGAGGAAACGGTTTTTAATGAGGAGCGTCTATACCTTGATGAGGAGGAATGCACGAGCTACTTCCCTGTGCATATCGCATACCGCATACCGCGGGGGTTGCGAAGTGGTTTTAACTCTGTTTTTGGATTTTTCGAGCCATGATTACTTTATAGAAAGCTGCATAACGCATCTGTACACGGCACATGATTTTGTCCATCATAAAATTTCAACAACTGTTTTACTGAAGGGGGGGAGGGGGCAAGCATGTTGTTTAGAGGCGAAGGACACTCGGTAATTGATTTTTCGTTAATATTTACACCAAAACACGTTCTCTGTATATTTCCAGTTTGAGGTTTATCAGTATATTCCTTATCTTGCCTTTCGATTCTAATACCTTCATTTCGTTGAATGGGTCACTTTTGCTAAGCTGCATTCGAGCCACATTTTAAATGTTGTTTGTGGTGTGTTTATGTGGAGACCCAAAAGCAATGTTTTCCCCCATTCGAGCTAAGCATGTGCAAATATCCTTGGAATGCATGCTCTCGTTGTGGGGTCATAAATCTTCAAACTGTGATCGAATGCAGTTTGGGTCCGTACGAAACCATTGTCATTACCCAACCCAGACCCTGCCACGATTCTTGGGCGTTATGGTTGCTGGCACGATGGTGGATGTTCATCCTGAACCATTGATTTTATGGGAAGTACACTCGTACGCTCTGTGAAGAAGACTGTACAATACGATTTTCGGCAGGTGAAGGTCCTACAGCTACGCAGGTTTTTGCATGCCTCTACAAGTTATCGCGCCTAGCAAATGCAATGCCACATTCAACACTCTTATATGTCACTCGGTCTGCATTATTCGAACACTCATACTTTTCGTGTCTTCGAACACATTTGGTGGATGCAAACGAGATCAAGGTCAAGGTCACGTGGATCCAAGAGGGGCATCGACCGGCTGTAATGACAGAGCGCGAACAGCTCCGACGCTCCGGTCCCAGTGTACCAAAGTCCCTATGATCCCTCTACCAACATCCTACAGTTGCAGATGTAATTTGCGAGATATTCAGCAGCTTCCCGGTAATGCAAACCGCAGTCTTGGGACGGCTTGCCGCAAAGCTTCCTCATGTCAGATGTGACCTCGAAGCGTTAAAAAAATGTACTAGGGGCTCCCTCTTATTTATTATATATTACATATTTAATAAATTATATTATATATTATTACAATGTATTATATATATATTTACATTATGTTATATATTATTACAGTATACTATATATATTGTTACATTATATTATATATAATTATATTATATATCTACATATTATTATATTGTATTGTATTATATTAGACTAAATGTGTTATATATTACAGAGCTGGAGATGGACTGGCACTACCCTCAACGTGGAGCGCCCACTAACTCCAACTTGTACGTGAGTTGCGACGTAGTGAGAGAAGCAGGTCCTCCAACCACACAGTCTATATAGTTCCCTCCGGTCTTGCGGCTACTTCACNGGACTGCCTACAACCAAGTTCTCGGCAAGACATGGCGAATGCAGTAACGGGCGAGGAGGGGTTGTGGGGTGGCGTGCAGTTCAAGGGAACCCCCAGCCCTCCCTCCACCACACTCTACGAGATAACAGTCCATTCACGGTTACTTCCAACTTTTTCTGAAGCCTCGCTGAAGTTCTACTTTCATGGTATTCCTCCGCCTCGTGCGAACAAAGCTTAGCCGAGCTTAGAAAATCACACCAAAGGGTCCACGCACCGCATTCGTGCGCACTCAATTTAATAATATTTGCATGAGAACTATTTCCCGCTGGGCATTACCAACACAAACATTTCCTCCCTATTTTCCGTCGTATTAATTGAAAATGAAATATTATAATTTAAAGATGAAATATAAGTACATTTTCAATTCGACCAAAAAAACTTACGTTGACACAACTATAAAGCGGTTGTGATACATGACGTATTTAGGAAAAATCAAACACGTCGTACATGGGGTGATTTTTCAAAGATTTTGTTCAAAAAGTGTGAATATAATGCAAACAAACTGTAATTCGGCTTAACACGGCGAAAGTTAGGACTTAGGAGAGTGTGCTAGATACACAAACACTAAAAATATTGATAAAAATCTGCACGTTTTTGGGAGCATATGAATGCTCCCAAAAACTAAAACTGTTAAACGGCAATCCTAGATAATATATTTCTCTAACTTTGTGAGCAAATATTTTGTCAGTAAGATACAATACTGTTGAGCTGCATCTTACAGCGTAAGTTTGTACGTTTAAGTGCGGCGTGGGATATTGCGCTAGAGGAAGGTATCATCTCGTCAAAATACTTGCTCAAATAGTATGCAGAAACTGTAACTAAGGATTGTCCTTCCTTGACTTTTCTACGTCGGCCTCCAGAAAGTTATGAGTTTCAATTAACATGTTCGTCGTTAGTTGATGTACTACGGCCTCTTGAAACCTAGCATGCATCTTTAAAGTGTCCATTTATAGCCTAATCGCGGTTTGTTCTCACTTTTCGAATCAAACCTTTGAAAAATCACTGCATGTTTGACGTGCTTGGTCGTTACCTGCAGATGTAATCAAGTGAGTGAGTGAAGAAATCTGGGCAGCTCTTAACAGCGAGGTCTTGAGAGCCGAGGGGGAAACGGGACATCCCCGAGAAAACCCGCCGACCAGCTGCATCGTCCGACACGATTCCCACATCGTTTTATACTTGTGTTTAACATAAAAGCAACTTTTTTTTCTCGTTAAATTGAACTTTTGCTTATATTTTATTTTCTTTGAATTATATTTTATTTATAGTCACTATGAATAAAAACAGACAGAAAATAGGTTTGTTGGTGATGGTCTACTAAGAAATAGTTCTTACGCAAAATATTATAACACAGAGTGCGTACGAATGCGGTGCGTTGTCCCTTTTGATGTAATTTTCTAGGCTCGGTTATGCTTTGTTTGAATGAAGTGGATGTATATCCTCGAAGTATAACTTTAGCAACCCTTCAGAAATGTTGGAAATAATGGTGAATGGACTTCATAAAAATTTTCAATGTTATTTGCCAGAGAACGCGAGGCGNTGGTCGTTACCTGCAGATGTAATCAAGTGAGTGAGTGAAGAAATCTGGGCAGCTCTTAACAGCGAGGTCTTGAGAACCGAGGGGGAAACGGGACATCCCCGAGAAAACCCGCCGACCAGCTGCATCGTCCGACACGATTCCCACATCGTTTTATACTTGTGTTAACATAAAAGCAACTTTTTTTTTCTCGTTAAATTGAACTTTCGCTTATATTTTATTTTCTTTGAATTATATTTTATTTATAGTCACTATGAATAAAAACAGACAGAAAATAGGTTTGTTGGTGATGGTCTACTAAGAAATAGTTCTTACGCAAAATATTATTACACAGAGTGCG
Source organism: Clitarchus hookeri (assembly GCA_002778355.1). NCBI lineage: Eukaryota > Metazoa > Arthropoda > Insecta > Phasmatodea > Phasmatidae > Clitarchus > Clitarchus hookeri. The sequence goes on from NQII01008809.1 coordinate 27,906, forward strand.
TACGAATGCGGTGCGTTGTCCCTTTTGATGTAATTTTCTAGGCTCGGTTATGCTTTGTTTGAATGAAGTGGATGTATATCCTCGAAGTATAACTTTAGCAACTCTTCAGAAATGTTGGAAATAATGGTGAATGGACTTCATAAAAATTTTCAATGTTATTTGCCAGAGAACGCGAGGCGTGTGGGCGTCTTAAGGACTCTACGCCAACGACTAAATAATTGTTTTACTTTCAGGCTGTCATCAGGGATCTGTCTCACTGGCATACTGTATTTTTTGTGTCTTACCGATTTCAGCTTTTAAGAAGAAAAATTCTGAAAATGTGGTTTACGCCTAAAATCATTTACTTTAAACCTTTAAAAGACATCGCGCGTCTGAACTATTTGTAGGGCCACGAAAAGATTCCAAGATTGACTATCCAGCGCACAACTACTACAATTATATATTATAATTTTAAAAAATAAAAACTTTTGGCAGCCGGTGAATTAATCAAGGTTTTTGTGTAATTTATAGGGAAGCAATTGATGGATTCCTACCAAATTTGGCAATCAAGTAGTACTGCTGCAGTAGATATGTACAAATATGTTTCACGTATGTCGGGTACTTATTTTCAAGATGGCGGCCATATATACATTTTAGCACAGTATGCTATATCTTCGAAAACATTTAATCTATTCCAATTTAACTTTGTATGCTGGGAGGATATACAGTGAAGAGCAAAAAAAAACTGATACACCTGCCTAATATCGTGTAGGGCNTCCTGCAGGGCAGTCCACAAATCCAATCTGCGTCAATTTGGGAAAGGGTTGCACGTCTGTCACGTTTAATGATTCTCGTCAGTCGTCGTTTATCCCGTACGTTCACTATCTTTTTCCGGCCGCAGCGATGTCGAATATTTGATGGTTTTACCGGATTCTCGATATTCATGGTACACTCGTGAAATGGTCGTACGCGAACATCCCAATGTTATCGCTACCTCGGAGATGCTATGTCCCATCTCTCGTGCGCCGACTATAACACCACGTTCAAACTCACTTAAATCTTGATAACCTGCCATTGTAGCAGCAGTAACCGATCTAGCAACTTTGCCATACGCTTGTTGTCTTATATAGGCGCTGCCGACCGCATCGCGTTACTCTGATTGGTTCCATACCTCTGTTATTTCCATACGCACGCCTATACCAGTTTTTTTTACTCTCCAGTGTATATCAGACATCAAATGTGTCTACACGGAGACTCTGTTCTCCTCCATTATGTAAGAAAGTTTCACACCAATAAATATAATTTTTATGCCATAACTCGCGAAACAATTAACCGATTTCTTTCAAATTTGGCGAAGAAGTTGTGCTGTGGTAGGCTACGTTAGTTTATATGTTTTAAGTATCTAAGTCTCTTTATTTTCTGAATAACGCGTGTACAAACATTTTAGTTAAGTGTGCCATATCTACGAAACTATGTAACAGATTTAAATTTAACTTTGTATATTTCATCGATGACAATAATCGAATGTGCTAATATATAAAAAAAATTTCCCTCTATTAATGAAGATGGTCACGTGATCAATGGGGTTTTTTATACCATATCCCGAGGACCAATCAACCGATATGCACACAGAGATCCTCCTTTGCAGGAATTTTTGCAAAGTAGTGTCAGGTGAGTAAACTAAAAACTTTGTCATATTTGCGGGATAATTCGTCCAATTTCCACAAAATTTTGCACAGCTACAGATGGTAAAGTATAGTTACATGATTTAAACGTGGTCAGGCAATGATTTTAAAAATGGCGGCCATATAAATATTTTTATATGTTTGGCATATTTATTTAACAATTCCAATCAAACTGTTTATGCTGGCATTGTGTGCACAGCGTCTTTTTAAGCAATTTCGCAAGATAGCCCTGTTTAAGGAAATAAGGTTTTTTATGCCATATCTCGGAGACCAATCGACCGATTTCCATAAATTTTTTTCACGCAAGTAGCGTTATGGCAGGCCATGTAAACTTACGTGTTTTAGTGGCCCAGATACTTATTTTCAAAATTATGGCCGAGTAAATATTCCAAGTTAGTGAACCCTATCATTCAAAACATTAGACTGATTGCATCCGAAGTTGATGCTCCGAATCCTACCTCTGTGATGCAGTTGATTGGAAGATAGCTTAATTTCACTAGTTTTTCTGAATTAGAATCCCGGGTAAGTCACCCCTGTATTTTAATTGTCTTTGTGCTGTTTCGCATGTTTCTGGTTTCATCTCTAATGATATTGCTGTCATCTAAGCTTTCAAGAACTCTAGTAAAATGTATTTGCACCCATATAGAAGAAAGTAAGTTAATTTGTTATAAGTAACTTCTTGTTTATCATGTGGAAGGAGAGTTCCAGCTAAATCATTAGAGTCGAGATTCATACTCAAAGTCGGCTCGAAAAAAAAATGGAACACACTATTGGTTCAAGTAGCAAAACACGGGCAGATAATTTATGCACGCAAAAAAGAAAAGTCTGACCAAAAATTTTAGTTTATCAGCTTACACACCGCAATAAAAGGCAGCTGAAGAAAGATTTCTGCAGATGACTNTCTGACCAAAAATTTTAGTTTATCAGCTTACACACCGCAATAAAAGGCAGCTGAAGAAAGATTTCTGCAGATGACTTGAATTAGTTTTTTTTTAAGGATTGTCTGATTCGTTAATGAAAACAAACAAAAAAAAAAAGTTTAAGCATTTGAGAANATTTCTGCAGATGACTTGAATTAGTTTTTTTTTAAGGATTGTCTGATTCGTTAATGAAAACAAACAAAAAAAAAAAGTTTAAGCATTTGAGAAGCAATAGAAGGAATCTAGTGGAGTACAGTTTCGTAAAACTTGAACGACGNCATACGCACGCCTATACCAGTTTTTTTTACTCTCCAGTGTATATCAGACATCAAATGTGTCTACACGGAGACTCTGTTCTCCTCCATTATGTAAGAAAGTTTCACACCAATAAATATAATTTTTATGCCATAACTCGCGAAACAATTAACCGATTTCTTTCAAATTTGGCGAAGAAGTTGTGCTGTGGTAGGCTACGTTAGTTTATATGTTTTAAGTATCTAAGTCTCTTTATTTTCTGAATAACGCGTGTACAAACATTTTAGTTAAGTGTGCCATATCTACGAAACTATGTAACAGATTTAAATTTAACTTTGTATATTTCATCGATGACAATAATCGAATGTGCTAATATATAAAAAAAATTTCCCTCTATTAATGAAGATGGTCACGTGATCAATGGGGTTTTTTATACCATATCCCGAGGACCAATCAACCGATATGCACACAGAGATCCTNAGATGGTCACGTGATCAATGGGGTTTTTTATACCATATCCCGAGGACCAATCAACCGATATGCACACAGAGATCCCCCTTTGCAGGAATTTTTGCAAAGTAGTGTCAGGTGAGTAAACTAAAAACTTTGTCATATTTGCGGGATAATTCGTCCAATTTCCACAAAATTTTGCACAGCTACAGATGGTAAAGTATAGTTACATGATTTAAACGTGGTCAAGCAATGATTTTAAAAATGGCGGCCATATAAATATTTTTATATGTTTGGCATATTTATTTAACAATTCCAATCAAACTGTTTATGCTGGCATTGTGTGCACAACGTCTTTTTAAGCAATTTCGCAAGATAGCCCTGTTTAAGGAAATAAGGTTTTTTATGCCATATCTCGGAGACCAATCGACCGATTTCCATAAATTTTTTTCACACAAGTAGCGTTATGGCAGGCCATGTAAACTTACGTGTTTTAGTGGCCCAGATACTTATTTTCAAAATTATGGCCGAGTAAATATTCCAAGTTAGTGAACCCTATCATTCAAAACATTAGACTGATTGCATCCAAAGTTGATGCTCCGAATCCTACCTCTGTGATGCAGTTGATTGGAAGATAGCTTAATTTCACTAGTTTTTCTGAATTAGAATCCCGGGTAAGTCACCCCTGTATTTTAATTGTCTTTGTGCTGTTTCGCATGTTTCTGGTTTCATCTCTAATGATATTGCTGTCATCTAAGCTTTCAAGAACTCTAGTAAAATGTATTTGCACCCATATAGAAGAAAGTAAGTTAATTTGTTATAAGTAACTTCTTGTTTATCATGTGGAAGGAGAGTTCCATCTGAATCATTAGAGTCGAGATTCATACTCAAAGTCGGCTCGAAAAAAAAATGGAACACACTATTGGTTCAAGTAGCAAAACACGGGCAGATAATTTATGCACGCTAAAAGAAAAATCTGACCAAAAATTTTAGTTTATCAGCTTACACACCGCAATAAAAGGCAGCTGAAGAAAGATTTCTGCAGATGACTTGAATTAGTTTTTTTTTAAGGATTGTCTGATTCGTTAATGAAAACAAACAAAAAAAAAAAGTTTAAGCATTTGAGAAGCAATAGAAGGAATCTAGTGGAGTACAGTTTCGTAAAACTTGAACGACGACAAAAAACAACTGGCGTTCCAGAGAAATTGAAACCCTCAACCTTGTGGGGGCCGTGGTGGCTGAGCGGTTAGCATGCTCGCCTCCCACCAAGGCGAACCGAGCTCAAACCCGGCCGGTTCACTCCCGGATTTTCGTACGTGGGAATCGTGCCGTACCCGTGCCGTTGGCGGGTTTTCTCGGGGATCTTCAGTTTCCCCCCGCCCTAGCATTCCGGCGATGCTCCATACTCACCACGCTTCACCCTCGTCGGCTCTCAAGACCTCGATGTTAAGAGCACTCCTTTTCTCAATGTAAAATATATTTTAATTTCAAGTGCGCACTCAAGGAAAACTTATTATAATTGTTCATGTAAATTTTAAGTGCACCATTTTTAATTATTTTTTTAAAAAATTAGTTACTTTTTTTATATTTTTACTTTTTTGGGAGGGGTTGAGCCTCTTAAACATCCCCCTCCCCTTCCCAAATCACCCTTGCGAACGCACCTGCTACTAAAAAATTATTGAGTACTTTTGCAAACAACTTTTTAGTTTTACGAAAGCTCTGCATGATTATATAAACCACTGTTAAGAGCAGTATTAAAGCGGAGGAAGTGAGCCTTTTCAATGCTGCCAACAGTAACGAAGTCACACGACCTGTCTTTGACCCTGAACAACTAGCCTATTGCCGAACACGCATTTTCCGTTGCTCCCACGACGAGACGGTTACACAGCCCGCCGCGCCGCTTTGTAGCCGACGTAAACGTTACCACAAGACGAGGATTACAGAATGCGAGCACATGCGCGGACCGCGTCTGAGAAACCAGTCTCGAAAGAAAACGTCGTTCCAACTGCGTTTAGTTTTACGCTGGCTTAAAAAAAAAAAAAAAAAAAAGTTTGAAAGTAGTCTATTAGTGAATGGAACTAATCTACGTGTATTTACCTGCAACCTCGTAATACTGTGGAATTCCCCCGCCTCAAGGCCACGTCCTGCCGTAAGGAGGAACTGCGACGGCGATGGAAAACAGCGTAAACAAGCTTCACGTGTGTTCCTTGTCCTCAGCATGTTAAGGCGCCCGTCTACCTGGCGCTTGAACTGCGTTGCAGAGTGTTCAAAATACACAAAATATCACGTACGTTAGAAAAATCAGTTCAGAGTACTCCAAAACCGCTAAAAACTGTCTTTCCAAGGCGCTGTAGCTCAAAATGCACGCATCAGATACATACAAAACTACTATAGGCGCCTGCACTGAACCTTCCTAAAGACTTCCCACTAATAAAATAATATGGTCACCGCTGAAAGTCCCATAGGTACACGCAGCACGACGAGAACACTGCACGCCAGTTCAGAGCCTTGCGCTTAGCGGCGATGGCGTACTTGATGCGCGTGGCAGTGTCGCCCTTATCGCTCCCGCGCTTCTCGGCCTAAACGTGGGAAAAAGTTCCAGGTAGACGGGCGCCTTAAGCGTGACTCCTATAGCGCTCTAATATAGCAACTTGTTCAAAAAAGACACAGTTTTGTCGCTCTACTTTAAAACACTGTTTTACGGAAGAATAAATACCGTAAACGAAGGGCTACTGACAGCGGTTTTTTTTCTTCTGATTTTGACACTTTTTCAGCGATATTTATGTTTCAACAACAAAATTTTTAATTGGGCAACAAAATATCTACTTCAATTTTTTTTGGTCCTGGAAAAAATATTTACATAGAAATGTTCTATACTTGTTTGAATATTAGAATATACGCAACTGCTNTCTTCTGATTTTGACACTTTTTCAGCGATATTTATGTTTCAACAACAAAATTTTTAATTGGGCAACAAAATATCTACTTCAATTTTTTTTTTGGTCCTGGAAAAAATATTTACATAGAAATGTTCTATACTTGTTTGAATATTAGAATATACGCAACTGCTTACGATGAAAATTAAGTGACAACTAGAGAGTTAAGTGGAGAGATTTGATGACGAGGGTGAAATGAGGGGAGAATGCAAGGAATGCGCCGGAATGCCAGGGCGGGGGGAAACGGGAGATCCCCGAGGAAACACGCCGACCAGCGGCATCGTCCAACACGATTCCCACTTGTGAAAATCCGGGAGTGGCCCGGACGGGGATTGAACCCAGTTCGCCTTTATGGAAAGCGAGAAGTCTAACCGCGTCGCCACCGCGGCCCCTTAAAAGATTTGAAATTTTTTTTATCAGATCCTGGGGGGAAAAAACACACATTCTCGATGTGTATGAGGCAGAAACAGGCGGCCTAATTAACTGGCATGTGACTAATTACGACACTAACTAGCCCGTGTAGAGAGGACATGTTTCCTTCTTTTTTGTCGCCTGCTCTTCAGAACTCTAGAACGACTGGGGCTGTGCTCGAATTCACTAGCCAAGGCCGTGCACGAACCAAGGCGACATAAGTACATACTCGTATGTTTAACTACGATCTATTCCTAGTTTCTTCACACTTTCTTAATCAAACCTTTGAAAAATTACCCCATGTATAACGTGTGCGGCTGTGTGACATGTACCATAAGCGTTTTAGAAATACTTATGTTAACGCAAGTGTCTTATTTTTAGTTAAATCGAATTTTTAAATATATTACCTACAAATTATATTTCATTTATAATTAATTAGAATAAAAGTAAAAAGTAAAGAGGAAATAGGCGAGTTGGTAATGCCTAGAAAGAAATAGTTCTCATGCAAAATATTATTCTACTACGTGCGCACGAATGCGGTGTATTGTCCCTTCGGTATAATTTTCTAGACTTACTTAAGGTTTGCTTGCATGGGGTGGAAGAATATCCTGGGTACAGAACTCTAGCATGGCTTCGGAAAATGTGGAAGTAACCGTTAACATAACATAATTGAATTTTTTTTTTAGTATGTGCGTTTGAACTGTGACAACTGTGAAACGCAGACGGGTGTTCGAAATTATACCCACTTCGTCACGAACGAGAGTATAGGCTGTTCACAATAAACTGAGCACTTTTGAAAGCTCCGATTACGTAAGTAACACCAACTGTACGTATATAAACATAGTATATTCTTCCGTCATATGTGAAATTAACACTGCCGTAAGCCTGATCACTTCACATGGTCATCTGAAGCTGTGGAATTATTACTATGGTAAATATTTCACAAATCTGCTCATCCTTACACTAATGTCGGACGCATTAAAAAAAAAACTGAAAGCAAAATAATTCTTTTCTGTTTTCACGAATGTTTATCCAACACTTTTAATAACGTTAAGACACGGAGCTACTTTCCCTCCTGCGTTACCAACTTTACTGTGTGAATGTCACGCAGTGCGCCCGTTAACATATATGCAGGTAGGGGCAGTGGCATTTTTCAAAGGTTGGCCTCAAGAGTGCTCTCTTTATCGTGAAGAGCCTTTGCGTGGCAGTGAATTGTAACACAGCTAACGTCTCTAGTCCCCCACCAACACGTTGTCTCTGACATTCCTGCGTGAAAATAAAACGAGAGGACCCAGTCGACAGGCAGATGTTTACACTTCACATACACACATCCAGCCGTCATCCGAGGGTCTCCTTGTGCAGGCAAGGTGTCGTCGCGAGAGCGGACAACGGTTTACTGTCTACTTCTGAAAGAGCAACTTGTCTGCACGTCGTGTGTTCTTTCGCCACACGCGTGAAAATTGACACTAAGCCGTGTCGGAATTCGTTGTTCGGGAATTTAGGGTGTTGAATTCGAACGTCACTGAGCAGCGCTCGTAGAGTTCAGTTAAGGAACTGCGTTACTAAGTGTTTCAAGTCAAACTTTCATTTGTTGCTTTGCAAGGGAAAGAAAAAAAAACTACATTAATTACAAGCACTTTCTCTTTGAAACTTATAAAATTGTTTTATTTAACCTCCATCTGAAAGTCTTTACGAAAACTGTTTCAAATATAATTTCCATCACAAACTACGCACTTGCGATTCATCATCTCCTTCTTGTTTACTGGTTTAGATTCGCATAACTTGTATGATAAAACGCGTGATATAAGACATAAGCAGCAGACGTTTTTGTATACGTATTTTGAGATTTAGAGTGTTTTACAGCCCAGTAAATTTCGAACTAAATCCCGAAATATTAAGGGCCTAAACTTGGTCGGTCTAGTAACCTGAATACAATAGTGATCTCGTAGCGGTTTCGGGGCATGGCTAAGTACTGCCATGCACATGATCACTTCACTCGTGTTGGTCAAGTGAAACTGTGAAATTAATAAGTAAGCAAATATTTTACAAATCTGGTAATTAATTCTTACACTTACAAGCATTAGAAAAAACAGAAAGCACAATAAATAATTTCAGTATTCACTAATGTTTACCTAATACTTTTAATTCAAAGTTAAGAAATTGAGCTAATTTCCCTCTGTCATTGCCAACTTAACCTGGTGCACACCAGTCAAATGTGCCCATTAAATTTAACGCACATAGGGGCAGTGAAATTTTTTCCAGAGGTTGATTCGAAAGTTCTCAATTAATAGTGAACAGCCTATAAGGGCGATAACTAATTACCAACATCAGCGACTACTGGAAATCGAACCCTGGACCGCGAATTTCAAGGTCAACCAGCAATACGACACGCTGCCTCGCGCCAAAACAACAAAACACAGCCTATTAACGCGCAGTAAATAAATATATCATGAGTTATTATGACGCGTAACGATACTGCGTCGTGCTGAAAACAGAAACACGACAAAACGGCGGTCGTGTAAAATTAACTTTTTTTTTTTCATGCCACTACGCCCTACGCCAATAACCGACGCAGCAAATGCGTTCAAAATACACTACACAACTGGCACTGTCAGGAGCCCTATAATTATCAGTGACACAAGGCTTTGAAAATAGAACTCGTTGCCTGAGATATTTCAAAACCGACGACTGCGACCAACAAAATAAAAAATAATCACTTCGGAATCGAGAATTTCACGACACGTTCGACACCATGCGTCAAAATACTACGCGTGTGTGATATCAGCACAGTAAATATTTATGTCATTACGTAAGGCACGTCGTAATGAAAATAACATCTGCAAGTGCACTTGGCACGCACTACTGGCGAAGACGCCACCATGTAAACACAGTACACACTCACGCCAGTGATGGTATCCAGTGGGAATGGCAGCAGCGGAACTGACTACACACGCAAAATGCGGCTCAGCTGTTGATACGAGGCCATAGCGGCTTCTACGGCCGGCTGCCGGCTCGATGCTCACTCGTCACCACCCCTACTTCTCCCGGCCATTACAGCACCCCCTTCCCCACCCGCGCTGCCTTTCGCTCCTTTACCTCCCCGCCCTTGACGACGCCCGTGTTACACGATGCGACGCACCCCCGGGTACATTCCTGCACCGCAGTTCGGGCCGCGCTGTCCATTTTATTGTCATTTTCCCCCCAGTGGCCCGAGTAATTAAGTGTA
>NQII01008809.1:37828-55929 GCA_002778355.1 Clitarchus hookeri
CATGACCATGATTACATTGTTGTATTTTTTTTCAGGTAGCTAAACAATAAGGGGCTAAATAAATAAGCTCTTGAATGCTGGGACATACACAAATGAAATGCGACGTTACATCTACATAATGCTGAGAATATATTGTTTTACTGACTGAAAGACGCCGTTGTGCTGTGCTTTGCAAATGGTAACGTGCGCGTTATTCACACGTTAATTTGGTAGTTTATTGGTGTTTGCTGAAGCTATTAACCAAATACCAAATTAAATCCTAAAAAAAAATTGTCCTTTTATTATTATTATCCTATTGTTGTAAAGCTAATACACACTTTCGAGAGATTCAGTTTTCACACAACTTCGTAGTATGTGTCTCCTCTTCCCAAGGTCATAAGGATGTCCCGTTTTATACTAAGTGAATTAAGGCCAACCTACTACTATACTGCTTTTCCCTTATCCGCTAAACACCCGCTTTCATCGCGGTAATTGAGGATGCCATCTAGGTAATTTGTCACCAGCCAACATTCCACAAAGTGTTACTACAAATCGCCGACAAACCCCGGTAGGTTATTCCTGACGAAAATGTATGTATCACTTGTACTTAAAAGTTATTATTAAGGAAGCGATGTGCACTTAAAAATCGAGTTTTTTAATTATATTCGTTACAAATATGAGGAACGATTTGAGATTATGCAACAAATATGTGAATAGTGTTTTATAGAACGGATATCTTACGCCTCTGAAAATACGGTTGCTAACATCATCCCCCTTCGTCAGTAAAACAGAGGTTGCCACCCCTTGTTCTGTTACGGATCAGCACTCCTATTTTCCTAATGAAGGGGGATGACATTACCAACCGCATTTTCACAGGTCTAAGATCTCCGTTGTACAAAACACTATTCACCAATTTGTTGTGTAATCTCAAGTAGTTCCCGATATTTGTAACGGAAATCATTTAAAAACTCGATATTTGAGGGCATATAGTTGTCTTAATGATCACTTTAAGAAAAGTGGTACGAACATTTTCGTCAGGAATAACCTACCGGTGTTTGTCGGTGATTCTTAGTAACACTTTGTATAATCAACAGTCTTACTTATGGACACCAGTTTCAATAATAACGTTTTTCTAAAAGCCTGATGTAAGACCCTTACCAAAGTGTAATAATATATTATAAGGGGACATAAGCCCCCCCCCCNCAACCCCAAAACGCTCACTTATGACGAGATAGGCGTCCATGCCACGACTCGCAAGTCCAGACATCTAAGAAATAATAATAAATGTACCTGCGAATTGGGGAAGCGCCCCCCTCTCACAAACACGAAGTCGACATCCGCTGTACAGAACCAGAACATGCTATTTAAGATTGCAATCGAGATATAAGCCAGCCTCTGACACGCTTTTAAACCATCAACGTATTCTTGAAAATTGCTGATCAACATTTGCGTGAAGCACCCAACCTACTCATCACGTTACTGAGAACATCAAGCCTCAAGTTTCTAAGGCAGAGTGCAGGAATAATCATCCACTGGGGTTTAAATGACTGAAACTAAACTAAACTACACCAGCTCAATAATCTCCTGTAAATACACATGACTTCTGTATGTTAATTACTTATTTTAAAGTGGCCGAAACGTTTCTCTTAATTAACGTTCCTATTTGTGAACTTGCATCGTTGCCTCAATCTCAGTTCATTACTACATTATACTGCTTGCTCCAGGAATGTTGCCAACTTTAGTCAGGCCTCTGCTAGCAGGCTAAAATGTAAGAGCTAAAATGTTAAATTTATTATTATTCTGCACGTTAAATGTAAAACAATAATATAAGTATTTTGGAGGACTGTTTGCAAAAGGGTATTACTGGAGATATCAAGTTCTTAGACTAACTTGTGATCAAGGCTGTTACTGTATCATGCTTGTCTGCCACTCACAATTTTCTTTTATAGTATAAAATTTGATGTAAACAATTTATGGAGGTTCTTTCTTCTTTTAATGGCTCACTTTTGTATTATCTTTTTGCAAATAAAACTGACGAACCAGTTTCCTACAGAAGAGTTTACATTTGTAATTTCTCGCTATTCCACTTTGGCACCGTATCAGTCTTATATTCATTAATAAAGTGCGAATTTTCCTTTTACATTAAAATGATAACAACTTAACTGTTTAAAGTTTCCTTTACGTAAATGGAACTCGCGCTGTTTACAACAACCTGGAATTCGGGCGAGAATAAACATTTACACCAGAGTGACCTAATTCAGGTGGCCAAGTAACTGTCAAATGGACCCACTGTAGCCTCTATATTAGTCGTATGGCTGAACTGAGCAATCAGATTGGATTTCTCTTCTACACAATGCTTTTGTACACTACTGACATGAACTATGCACACAGTCTTTATTAATGGCTTGAATTTTTAATGGAAAGATTTGTTATGTTCTAAGAAACTGACGTTCAAAATTTTCTTCCTTTCAAACTTTACGTTGACTCAAATTTCATCCATTTTTTTTATACAAAAATTTCGTGGGGTATGATTTTTATAGCATTCCTGCAAAATGTCCCTCTCTCATGTTTTGTTTGTCCATTGCGTGCAGGCACTGTTAACACGTACAGGAAGGATGGAGATATCATATTAAGCTTTCACTTTTGAAAATATCTTAAAATCGTAATAAAACCAACCTCGGTACAAAGCATATTCTAACACCAGCGGAAATCCGCTCGAATTTCCGTAAAACGACGGAGTTGATATTGATGAACTCAGTTGATATTGTCGTTTTTGCCCAACAAGTACAAAATATGATGCAACGTGTGAAGTGAACTTACAACACATTTTTTAAATTGCTGACGACATTTGGTCTTTAATGACAAATGCTATGTGACACAATATGAATTATTCAGATATCTTATGACAATTTTTCTAACTTCGCTATTCCCAGCTGCTCATATATAAGTACGCCTAAATTTTTTTACAAAGATAAGTTGCAAGGAGTCTTGCGCAGAGCAGAGCTGTCAAAGTGGATCAATATTGCAGGCTAGATTACGTTCTTCCAGGTTGACCTAGGCACGCCCAAAACAGTCACATTTCTTCCAGTATTTTGTAATAATTTGGTTTACGCGAACTGACTCATATTTCATGCACTTAATACGAGAGAAATACAAACCCACGAATGAGTTTATTGTTATAAAATAACCAAAAATTGCGGGTACGCATATAAAATAATTTTTTTTAGTACAGTAAAGACAACCTTGATTGTAAATGTATCTTCATTTTTAACATACAAGTTAGTGAATATTAGAAAACCAGTTTTGAAACTTAAAAGTATAATATTAACAAATCACAGCAATTATATAACCCCAGTAGATAAGTTTTATTTTATCTTGGGGGATTCAGAGCTAACAACATAACCGAACGGTCCAACAAACGTCATACAAAAGATAAATTTTATTCATGTGCTGTATCTATGGTAGAGTGGACTGTTTCAGCATCGACAATAGTAAATGCCGTATTTGACAGCAGTGTCTTGGGTAATGAATCAGGCCCTCGTAACTCGAATAGGGAAAACGAAGGGTGGTAGCACAGACTGCTTTGTGTAAGCGGCGTTCATATCTTTATTAACTTTACGTGTATTTTCATGAATATTTGCATACACGTTTACAGTTTATATTCGCTCAAATGTATTTGTGATATGAAATAACTGTGAATAAGAGAAGCATAATTAATATTGCCCAGAAAACGTAGTCCAATTACAACAAAAAAAATTAACAGCTGGCGAGGTCTACAACACCACCAACATAACAAAGTTGGCAGTACCGTAGGTAAACAAATGAATCGGAAAAGGACCTGTCGTATTAGCCTTGAGGAGTTACAACTCTCTACTTCTATGCTCCCTGATGAATTGTATCAAATACACTAAAAATAACTACTGGAAAGCTCTATATGATCAGCATCGGCGATTGTGTGAATAAAAACATATTGGCAAGAGGTGCTACTATTATTATATTTTCAGAAATACTACAAACATTTATAACAATTAACATTTGTTAGTAAATATCCCCCATTTTTAAAATATTTGACATTATATTAATTAATTTGCGTGGTTTCAATTTCGACCATGGTCAAATAAACATTCTAGAAAGAAAAGGAAAGTTCGTTTTCATATCCCCCATGTTGGTATTTGAATGCACTGCTGTCTGCTGACTGGAGTTGACAACACTGCTACGTTTTCTCACAGTAACTGTAAAGCTGTCCGGTATTAGTTTTGATTGTATTCGTATTGCGTGTGTGGGAAGTGGAACTGTACTTAAGAAGTATACTAATGTTAGCTTGCAGTAAGCGATAATGGCATTTTTGATGCAGAAGGAAACCGTACAGCTTGCGTGCAGTTGCGGCTGTTTGAAACCCATTTACAGACTGTATTTTTGTCGACATTGTCAGAAAATCAGATGCGCGTATTGCGTCTCCCATGAGGTAATTTAAAGTACCCAGTGCATGCTTTTCAATCATAAAAATAGCCTCTTTTGTTTGGCTGGTAATTAACCTCAATTAACCACTCCATGCAGTACAGTTTTAGCAGCTCACTTAACCTATACCGTGCGATAATATGTTTTTAAGTTTTTGAAACCTTTTAGCACTGGCTACCAAACAGACGATCCTACTCATTTACAAAATTGCTCCATTTTGGTATTTCAGTGCAGTATTGCGTGTTTATGGATTACAAGTATCACATGTATGGCGATTAATTTAGTGTTCACAATATAAAGCATTGCATGTTTTAAGGGGGGTAAATAACTTTCGCTGATCAGTGCTCAAGTTCTACTTGTGTTTAACTTTACAATTATAACATGAAGCTGGTTCTAGTGGCCATAGTTGGTATAAGTTGGATCTTGTTTTCTCTGCTGAAAACTATTGTCAAAAAGGAATATGTACATATTTCTTTGAAATTATCTACTTAATATAGCCATCTGTGAATACTTAAGATATAGACAATATCGACAAATTTTGTACGGAAGTACAAATAAGTCTATATAAGTAAATGCACTGTTGCACACTATGGAAAATAGCGGCTTTTTCGATATTGCAAATAAAAATTGTGGAAAATGGTATGTATCAGCACTATTAATCATACTAAATAATAATTGAGAGTGTTATATTTGCAGTACATAATAAGACTTGTAACAGTGGGAAGAGCTATGGAGATCAGGAAAATTGTGGGTTAAAAGTCATAAAAACTGCAAAGAATACCAGTACAAGAAATGTGGAAAAACATGATAAAGTGTTAAATACTGTCTTATTTGCCAAATGGCTCTAGAAAAATTGAATGCATGCAAAATCTGTGTAACCCTACTTCCCATAGCATGAGCAATACTGATTTTGGGGGGGCTTGCTGATGTAGGTACCTGCTTCACATAATTTTGCCTGCTTGATATGGTTTTATGGGCCATATATGAAGCCAGTAAATTGATGTCACTGTGTGCTCTTGTTCAAGGTAAACTGGTCATGCAAGTACATTGGAATGAGTTTTATTGTGTGTGCTGCTCAGACTGACTGCCTTGGAGTAAATAAACAGTGCGATAAAGAGCCAGATCAAGTAGTGATCTTCATTATACTGTTACAATAAAGAATTTAAAAATATACATAATGGTTGGAGGCATTTATAAATGATAATGAGAGTTTGTGTTGTGATGCTGCAGGTGGAATCCCACTACTGCGGCCACTGCCTGGAGAACTTGGCATCGGCAGATGCCCGGCTGAGGAAGAACTGCTGCGTCAACTGCAACAACTGTCCCGTCTGCAGCCACGTGCTGTCCATACGCATCGCGGTGATTACAACCAGCGCCGAGGACCCTTCCAAGTCCGTGACCCGCAAGATGTACTACCTCGTGTGCAGCTTCTGCCGCTGGACCTCGAGAGACGTCGGCATGCCGGACCAGACCACTGGTGAGTTGCAACTCGGGAGTGGCCACGAGTGTTTCTCAACGCTTCCGAAGCTTCCTATTGGACCGCTGTGACACACTGCTAGAGCGCTCGCCTTCCGTCGCGGCAAATTGGTTTAGATTCTCAGCGGGGTTGCTCCCAGATTTTTGGATTTGGGAATCGTGCCAAGACAATGCCGCTGGTTGGCAGGTTTTCTCTGGGATCTCCTGTTTCCCCGGCCCTTGTGTTTTGGTGCTTCTCCATTCACTCCTCACTTCACACTCATCTCCATTTCTAGCTTTCTACTTTTCTCATTGGGCGTGTGTTTACTAAAACATTGATTGGACTACTTGAAATAGTGAAATTTAAATCTGCGCTGTGTTTCCCACCTTAGCCAGGGTCATGTACGTATGAGAGGAGGCTGGTGCCAAGTGAAACAGGCTACCGTACCCGAATGATAAACATATTGCTCCGGCCAGCCCCAAGAATTGATGGGGTGAGATGAGAAGGGGTTGGAGACAGAGCAGGGTTCTGAGAAAATCCCTACCCAAGGCAGTGTCCACCACTCTCCCTGCGTGGGAGCCCCCCTGCCCCTAACTGCCCACCGAGGCCTGGTATTGAACTGGGGATCCCAGAGGTGAGTTGCCAGTGACCGAGCCAAGTGTGGGTCTTTGAAAATAGTGTTGACAGTAAATCATGTAAAGTACTCCCATGACTTAGTCTTACTAAAGCGTAAGGTCTCAATTGGTGGCCTTAAAAGTGGTATATTTTTGTTTTACACACATTAGTTGGCAAACTGTAACATATTTATATTTATAACAATTTCGCGTAGTTAATTCATTGGTACGCAGTTATGTCCTGTGGAAAGCTATGCGAGACTGAAAGAAAAATTGAGCCCAAAACTTAGTACACAAACATGACATTGAGCATAGTCAACGCGATGCATTGTGCATGTTCTGAAAAACCTTGTCGAATTGAAGACTGTCCCATCTGTGATGGAGCTTATAGGTCGTGTAATACAATCACTTATGACTGAATATGTTAGATGAATCTCAGTGTGTTTGTTTTACATTGTCTTGTCACATCATTTATGTTCGTCCAGCAAGTCACCATCATCAGCTATTGCTGTTTGCTGCCTTTAGCCAGGCCAGCATGGCGAAGTATCTCCATCTCCCATCTCTCCAACACTTTCTCCTCGATCTTGCTCATCTTTTCCCCGTGTGACCGTGTCATTAATATTTTGCTATAAATATTCAATGTGTATGTTTCATTGAAGTATTTGGGGCTTAATAGAGGTGTGTCTGTGTGTGTGTGTGCGTGCACGCCAGCTACTGGTGGGTGGACCGAGCGAGAAGTCCCCAACGCCCAGAGAATTCTGTCCCTGCTGGAGTACTACAAGGGCATAGCCACAAGGGAACGGCACGACAAGGAGAAGAAGAAATACGTGCCCCGCCGCAGCTACCTGCACTTCTCCGACAAGTTTGGGTTGTCGAGCCTGCTCGCCCGCAAACGGGCCGGCCTCGGCTCCCTTTCCGGCCTCGGCTACAAGGACGACTCGACGGGCTTGCCGGACCTCGTGCCCGTGGTGGCCTCGGAGGAGGTGGAGCAGCTGCCGGACCATCTATTTTCCGAGCCCTTGGATCTGTCGAAAGGTGAGTTCGTGGATCCATCGTGTGATTGCACTGGCTCGGGAAGAAACTTTTCCGATGTATGCCTGCTCGATCTACATGCGCATCCTCAGCACGGAATAATTACAAACCCTTTCTTTTCTCATCCACTATTGGTCAACACACAAAAGTAGCTCGTACAGAGTTCATTCATCTTGTTAAGCCTAAAGCAATCACTTGTGAGATGGTTAGCCAGTGTTACCAAAAGTATAAGAATTTGGTTACATACGTCACAACCAATACAGTAATTGAAAATGTGAACTCATTTTAACATGTACGTGTATCTGAAGGTATGCGTGTGAAAGCATCCGAGAGAAATTGCTTTACATATTTGCCGGAAGTAGCAGCTTCTGGAAGGATTTTTCAAAGGTTTTGAACCTGGAATTTTGTCTGTGATTTATTTCTATAATCCTCGACGCCTTCATTACATAGTTGGCTAATTACAGTCCCGGAAGCAAGTTGAGAGTCTAGGAAGTCCGTCCATGCAGGAAGAGGGCTAGGGCTACTAGTAATAATTTAGTTGTAGTGTTTTTACAAACACTCTGCAGAAGATGCATCGGCCAGCGCCAGGCGCCATGGTGACGATGCAGTTATATTCAGGTGACGCCGTCCAGTTTACTAGGCCGGATGGGCCTGTAAAAGTATTCTAACTTGCTGTTGAGAACTGTAAATAGAAGTTCTACGTAATTAACTTAGTTTTCAGTGCATGGTTTTAGAGCATTATCTTGTCATTGATGCTGTTATGACTGTTGGTGCACATTGGTACGCATGTCTCACGTATTTTCTCATTTACACAAACTAATTAATTATTTAACAACAAAAGCACAAAAGTGGAAAAAAATAACTACTGGTGCCGAACGTGGGTATTCTACGGGCTAAATAGTTTACTATTCCATATAGTATATAGTGCTTTGCAACTCGGAAAAACGCTATAAAAAAAACGATAAGACAATGTCAAAACCTGGGTTTTGTAAAATATGCACAGAAATATAACAATGGTTGTGTTTGTAGTTTGTGTAGTTCATTAATGATGTTCGTATAATGACATGCTGTGAGAATTTCAATTTGCGGTAACATTTGTGAATGCAAGAAATGCCATACTATGCATTTGCATTTTTGACGAATTTGTAAAATAGATGGGCGGGAAGTATACAGTAAGTAAAGTTATGGTACAAAAACTTGATTGTTTTAGGGATGACAAAACATTCGCTATGAAATGCCAAGTGGTGGACTTTCTCTGGTAACGGAAAACTTTGCAAAGAGAATAAGAATTTCCTGGAAAACAAGTACTTGCGAGTACTCCACTATGGTTAAATATTTTACAGCAGTGTCCACCAAAGTCACAGAAAACTAAGTGTTATGGGTAGAGACCTGAAAAATTCACTAATTCATTTTGAGACTTGCTATAATTCAAAACACGTATGTTGATATAACTTTAGCTATTAGTGCACACTGTGTTTGACACCTCCTGGAGAACGCTGGTCCAATCGCCGCCTTCCACTGCGACAGCAGACAACCAATGTGCAGTTAGTATCAGCACAGTTGTACATAAGACGGCACAGTCTTAGCAAATTTTTCCGGTCTCTAGTTATGGACTATTCACGGTTTCGTCACACTTTTTGGATGAAACCTTTGGAAAACCACCCCTTGTATGTCATGTTTGATTGTTCCTATATATGCCTTGTATCACAAGCATTTTATATGCCTAGTGTTAAATGTAAAAGTACCATGATTTTATTAAATTGAACTTATACTTATATTTTATGTACAAATTATAGTCATTCATTTATAATGAATATATACAAAAACAGGGAGAAAATAGGTGTGTTGGTAATGCCTAGTAAGAAATAGTTCTTGTGAAAAATATTATTGCACTGATTTCGAACGAATGAGGTGCGCTGTCCCTTTGGTGTAATAATCTAGACTCCGTTATGTAATCCTGATTTCTTGGGTCTCGCGAAACGAAAANTGTGCGAATGTGACTTTTTTCTCGCGAAACGAAAATGAAAGAGATGTTAACGAACTTTCGTGAAACTGAAAAATAACGTCCTTAGATCTCAGCCTTAACGAATGATTAACTAATTTCAAACATTTTAGCAAGTTACTCATTGGAACAGATTTGTTGCAAAATCAAACCAAAAAAAAATGTTGAATATGGAGTATTTACCATAGAGGTCTTGCCTACATTTTAAATTTTCATTTTATGTAGTTATTTCAGTTTTAAAATATTGAAAACAGACAAGATGATTTACAGGCAAAAAAAATTTTTTGCTGGAGCACTAAATGAACATTCATATAACACCCGAAAATTCATAGAAATCGAGAATTTTTGTTTAGTTACAACTTTCGGTAATCAGAGTTCTTACCAAAACGGAAATGAAAGTTGTAATTTTTCATTTTCATTTCGGTATACCGAATATTTGCACAACACTACTGATTTTTTGGTTTTAATACTCTGTAAATCTATATACTTGCTTTGTTTACTCAGTGAAGGCATTAGCTCTTTAACATTCAGTGCCATTCAGTGCCAGTTCAGTGTGTCTGCAATAAACAGTGCTGTACGTATCTTGTTCCGGGTAATGATCAATTGCCTTGGCAAAATCATTTATGGGGATAGTTTTATAATGCCAGAAGTAAAGCAGTAAACTGGTGTGTAGTTACGGTCCGTGTCGTGCTACTGTTGAGGCATGCGTGTGTGTGTGTGCACAGTGAGTACAATGTGCCAGCGCCTGGCCCAGGTGGAGGTGCAGCCGACCGGCGTCGCACAGCTGCTGCCCGTACACAAGCCACTGCTGGTGAAGCAGTCACTGCGCTGCCGTGAGTGCGAGCACAACGTCAGCAAGCCAGAGACCAGTCCTTCCTCCACCAAGTTCAAGATACAGCTGTTCGCCTAGTGAGTTCTGCCACTTACCTCTCTCTCTCTCCTTTTCCCACTCCCCTTTCTCTTTTCTTTTACCCCTCCACTATTTTTACCTCTTCCCTTTTTTATTTTCTCATCCTCTTCCATCTTCCCCCACCCTCTATCCATCTCTCTTTTTCCTCTTGTCACCCTTTTAATTTTTTTCCCCGTCTCTCTCCTCTCCTTTAGTTATTATCCTTCCCTTCCCTTGCTCTTTGCCCTTTTTCTGTTTTCCCCTTCGCCTAATTTTTTTTTCTCCCCATTCTCACTTCCCCCGCCTGTGTGTATATTTCCTTTCTGCGTGCATGCCTTGCTCATATTCGGGAAGTCATTAATAGTGTACTAGCAAACTGCACTGAAAATACTTAAACATAATCCTTATCCCTTTCCAAGTCCCTAGCTATTATTTCTGTTCCTTTTTATCATTGCTACTTACACCCAGAAGGCCACATGGGAGACTGTGTGCATACTGAGCTGAACTGAACTTACGTCTCAGTACAAATGACACAGGAGTGGAAATTATAGAGGAAGCAATACTGAGGTGATACAGGCATGTCAAAGTAGAAGGAGAGCAGAAATAATACTGGCTTTGAAGTACGCTGGCAGAAGGTCTCAAGGCAGACCAAGAGCTGATAAAAGAGCGCGTTTGGAGCAGAAGGGAATATTGTAAGAGAGTGGTTCGAAGACACAGTAAGTTTCAGGCAGTTTACAAAGCTGACCTGATCACTTGCTGTGTTTTATAATAGCGTAGCGTAGTTGTAGTGGAGAGCGTGATGGTTGGGAGTGTGTTGCGGCAGCTACCACGTGCCGGAGGTGCGAATGGTGACGTGCGAGCCGCTGCGTCCCGGCTGCCCGGCCGAGCTCATCCTCAAGCTGTGCAACCCGACCCAGCACCAGACGACGCTCGCCTTCCTGCCGCTGCCGTCCCACGACGAGGACCAGCAGGAGTACGAGCGCCTCGTCCAGGAGCGCCGCAAGAAGAGGGATGCCGAGGTACTGGCCCTCCGTCCTTGCTCACCCACCCAAACTGCATACGCATTGTGTTGTACTCTGGAGTGTTAAGGGTGCCATCTACCTATGTCACAAGCATGCCGGTTGTCCCATATTGCACAGGAGATCCTGTATCCTGGGGCTGAGAGAATTATCCCGTAGGGACATAGGATGGGACTGCATATAGCCCATACCTCAGCGTGCTAGCAAAATGAATGGAATATTATTAAACGCTGTGTAAACAATGTACCGTTTACACTGACGCTTGGACCCGATGGCCACAGATTGTTACGACAGATGTAGACAGGTGGCATTCGTCAACAAATGTGTTCACATGGAAGTAGCCCTTGTTGGTGGGTTTTAGTTGTATCTTATATGTTCAAAAAAATATTCACAGATATATAATACTCTCTGTAATGTCCAAAAGTCAATATTATACATCTATGAATATTTTCTCTGATACCTACCTGTATGGTACAACAGCAATTAATATAGTTCATTCGTGGTTACTTCCAACTTTTCTGAAGTCCTGCTAAAGTTCTACTTCCAGAATATTCCTCCGTCTCATGCTAACTAAGCTTAACCAAATACGGAGAATTACACAGAGAGCCAACTCACCGCATTCGTGCACACTTATTCTAATAATATTTTGCATAAGAACCACTTCTTACCTGGCATTACCAACACACCTACTTTCTCTCGGTTTTAATTGATATAAATTTGAATTAAATATATATATAAAAGTAAAATTTCAACTTCACCAAAAATAAGCCACTTTTATGTTAACAGAAGTATAAAATACTTGTGATACATCACATGTTTAGGGAACAACCAAGCATCTTATGCACGGGTGTTTTTTCTAAGGCTTGATTCAAAAAGTGTGAAGAAACCGCAAATAGACTATAGTGACTTTCGGACATTACAGGTGGTACCTAAAACTATTATATTTCGTAACAATTTTCTTTGGGGTCATGTTGTGTGTCAAGTTGTCAGAATTGTCCCTTACGGCAAAGCTGAAAAAGTTGGTAACCCTACTCTTTCTATCTCTCTAGTTTAGATTTTTTTCAGCCTTGGAAACATGCTCCATTATTTACTTGCATGTTGTAGAACAGACTATCCTGATCAACTTTCCATCCCTTCTGCCACTACGGGGCCGCTGTGGCCGAGTGGTTAGACTGTTTGCCTCTCACTAAGGCGAACCGGGTTCAATCCCCGGCCGGGTCACTCCGTATTTTCGCACGTGGGAATAGTGCTGGATGATGCTGCTGGTCGGCGGGTTTTCTCGGGGAACTATCGTTTCCTCCGGCCTCGCATTCTAGCGCTGCTCCATTCTCACCTTTTCACCCTAATCTGCTCTCAATACCTTGTTAAGAGCCACCCAAATCTCTCAACTCGACTCCCACCACGCCCCCGGCCAGTTAACTCAATAAGCGCCACACTGCAGAAGACTACAGTGCTTAATCGTGAGGTCTTAAGTGTGTGGACTAGTATATGCATACAATCAAAAGCTTCAGTGCACAAATGCAGATGTGTTGGTGCACTCGAGGATATGCTATGGTGTCGCAGGTGAAGAGCACGCCAGGGCGAGAGGACGCCTCCATGGTGATACAGTCGTTCACGCGGCAGCTGTCGGCCAGCGAGGATCCCCGACCCATCCAGGTGCACGTGACGGGGGACATCACGCTGCCAGAGTGCTCCGTAGTGCTGCCCCCCAGGGACGACGCCGCAGAGTACGATGATACTGGCGACTCCCATGCTTTCCACGACGACCCCAAGTGAGCGTTTCCTCCCTCTCTTTCTCCAGTTTGTCTTTGTTCATGACTCTGTTGCTTACGTACCTCAATAAGTCACTCAATTACAGGTTACTAAAATATGTATACCACTTGTTTTTGTCCTTTACATGAGATTTAGTGTGTGCTTCTGTCAATTATCAGGTGTTTTAAATTGAATATGTACGCCAAGTCATGTTTCTTAAGTATTAAAGTGAACCTTACTCTACCTAAGAAGGGAAAGTTAATTGTGAGTATTAAACCATAGCTTGACACACATATGCAGACGTGTGGCATAATGGCTGCGTCAGCCTAATTAATTTTGTCACTTTGCTAAGATTCTATTTATTTTCAGTTTGCCTTTCCAAGGGAGAAAAATGTTCATGTCCCCTCTTTTTTGAAGCACAATTAAGATTCTAATATTAATACTGTCTATGTTCTGTGGATAGATAAGAATGGATACCAATGTAATTTGGTGTTTTTGTGTTTGTCGCTTAATGTCATTATGATGGGTAAACAAGCATCCAAGTTGATCCGAGTGCCATCTTACATGTTGCTTTCTTTGGTAAGTTTGTGTGTGTTTGCCACTGCATAGGCACAAACAAGGGTAATGGGCAACTGGACTTATTGGTCTAATCGAAAATGCCAAATAGCTTCACTTATTTGGGAAGTGTGTACTTACTGGTGCAAAATAAGTGAAGTGATGCGAGAAGCTGAAGTGCATTTGAGTTACCAAGATAGATTTTCATGTTCAAGTGAAGATTAATAAATCTTGTCAAGATTTTTTTTCATATTTAAAAAATGTAAATATACATAAAACAAGTTGAAGTGCAAAGTTATCAGTTCTGCACAATTACAAAATACAGTAAAATGTTGTTAATTAAAACTTATCTAATGTAAAATTCTTATTAGTACAAAAGTCGTCTTCTTTCCCTTTGGAGTGAGATGGGGAATTTAATGTTAATTTGTATACATAATAAAAACACAATTTTAGCTAACACGTGCTACATAATTCAAACCTCATTATTAGAGACATGCATTTGTCGCAGTTGCGATAAAGCTTTGTGCGAATTTCCGTGTCTTTTGTTTATCAATAAAACATATTTCTCACTTTTAAAAAAAATATTGAGAGTAATGTAACGAAAACTTCTAATATTATGGTATCGTAAAAAATATTTGTGTTAAATAATTTATATCTAATTTTTAAAAAGTATCGCAATCGTCCCACACCAGACTTAAAAATAAATAATTAAAAATGTTAAAATACCTTTTATGAGCTTATTCCTGTTTGCCTACACTAAAGTCCCATTTGAAAAAGTTTTCATTTGTCTCATTTCTGCCGTTTTCAGCCGTGGATGCAGAAAGGTTAGGATTGATCTACCCCAGAACGCGGCAGTTGCATTTATTAGGCGTGGCGATATTGCCATTTGTTCATAGAAAATTTATTCTGTGTAAGATCTGAGACATAAATTCCAGTATGTTAAACATTTTTAACTTGGTCAGAAAATAAAATTCTTTAGCTGCAACCTTTGTATAGTATCAAATGAAACTAGCACGTCGGTTGGCGACATTGTCACCTCGAGGCGCCATATTGTCACATTCGATATTCTTCAATCACACCTCAAATCGAACACAAACAACTATCGCGATTGACTTCTTTCTGCACATGTAATCTACCTATCATTAAAATTACTGTGCAATATTTAAAAAAAAAACTACCTAGGATTTGGACGTGTCATCAAAACAAAACCTGAATATTCTTGTGTCATTAACAGTTTCTCACAGGTTCATGCAAAGTCTAATTTTGACTTTCTGCAGCATTTGACGTGTGAAAAGTTTTGACTTTTTTCGAGTTTTGATGATATTGATTGGCTACACGGGCTCCGTTTCCAAGGTTAGGCGCATGTTGCGCTGAATTAGAAGAGAAAGAGAGAGAGAGAGCAAAGTATCACTTTGTGCCAATTTAATAGTGGTCTTTATGTAAGTAAAATGCTGAAACCATATGTTACTGCCAAGTAGTGAGTTTACGCGAGTGATGAGAATACAGTTTTTTGTCTGTATTGTAACGTGTCACATTTCCTGGGAGAGAAAAGGAGTGGATGTGACATTGTTAAGGCACTATTGTAAAAATGTCTCATCCCAATTTTGTTAAAAAAAGGAGTTTTGAAGCCATCTGGCTTCCTTCCTCAAATGTTGATTCCGAGAGGTTTCTCTCAGCCTACGGCAGTGTTCTGTCCGACAGAAGAGCGAATTTAAGCCAGAATAATCTCGAATCTACGTCCTCATTTTATTTTGAGCATCACTAGTGTTCATGAACAGGACCTGGCCCATATCAAAATTCGAGAAAATGTACAATATTTGTAAATAATTTCTTTACATTTTGGAAGTGTACTGTGAAGTTAAGTAATTTGTGGAAAATGTTTTTTATAGAGAACTCGACAGGTAAGCAATAGTCAGTATTATTATTTACAATTTTCGTTAAAGTTTTAAATGCCAGAAAACTATTGCTAAGCTGTTTCACTAATATGTTTGGATACTTTTAGTAGGTTTGGTGTTCGTTTAATGCTAAATGTTATATGTACTCAAGACTATATGGCAAGAAAAATGTTTTTTTTTTTTNTAGGTTTGGTGTTCGTTTAATGCTAAATGTTATATGTACTCAAGACTATATGGCAAGAAAAATGTTTTTTTTTTTACGTAAATGTATTAATTTAAGAGGGGAACAATTTCATCCAACTTGAAAAATAACACCACTTTTGTCTAAAAATAACCACTTTGTGGCAAAAATAAAACCACAAATGCATGTACAGGCAGTTTGACTTTCATACATTCTAGATTTGTACAACTAGCTCTTTCATACATGACATTTTATCACCTCTAAATCGACTTTCATACATCCAGCAATCTACCAACATATTGATACAGCACTGTTGGTTGCCATCTAACACTCGCCGTAATGTTGGCACAATACAAGTGAGTGCTTCTGTTTAAATAATAAACGAATCTCCGAAAAAACTTTTACTTAGTTTTTACAGCCTACAAAATAAAATGTTACATTTGCACAACAATTTTACAGAAAGTAGGAAGCATATTTAATTACCTTACTTATTCACATAGTACTTACGACTAAATACGTATACAGGTGTTGAAAATCAACATTTCATTTAAGAAAGTATTGCACATGTATATTTATTTGTTATTTTCAATGAAATACTTGTTAAAAATAACATTTTTTTATCAATTAAATATATCCTATTTCTACCAAAAAAAATTTTTATTTTCTCGTAACTTTGGAATGGAACTCCTTTTATTACTTGTTGTGTATATATTGACGCTATTCCCCACCTGTGGTATACAAGGTGGTTCATAGGGTCGGAGTTAATTCCTCCAGGCACAGACTATAAGGTGCCTGGGATTTGAGGGTGTATCAATAAGGTAGTCTTTTGGTGTTTCACTTTAAAGGATGGATATATTGTCTCGAGTTAAAAAAAACATACAGAATCACTTCCGAGGTGTGGTACTCTATTTTGGCTAACTCGGATTAACTGTGGGCGACGTCGAGTTGGAGGGGTAGGGGGGGCCCTTTTCTGGACGGTGACTTGATACTTAACTCTGCTTGTGTGGTATGTTGTCGGCTGTGGATGAGATCCGGCGATGTGGGCGGCCTTGGAAAAGGCCTGCGTTTGGTGCCGTCTCCCCTGGACTGCTGTTCTGACGTCCTCTTCGCGATTTCACGACGTAACTCTTCTCTCGGCTTGGTGGTGATAAACTGTCCTACTGACGTACTCATGTACTGTTGTGGCCGGTGGCGCGACTGATTTTCAACTGATGACTGATCTGATCTAACCTCTCTGCATGGCAATATTCAACTCAATCCCACCCTCACAATAAAGAGGCTTATATCCTTTCTAGCCACCCTCCCTAATTTCCTGCACGCGTCCCTTTGTTAGGACGAGGGGGAAGGCAAGAGGAAGCAGAACCATGCACTTCAAAAACGTGCCATGGTTCCCTGAAGGTGGGGGGGGGGAGGTGGCACCCTTTTCATAGCTTGCTCTCTCAGCTATTTCTTCCGCGGTGCGTGTTTTCTGACTTCAGGCAAAATACACCTGACTATCTCGTGATTTTCCGGGCGTTCACAAATTTTACTTGGCTTTGGTTGGGGGAGGTGGGCGCAGCAGGACACGTGTAAGGATTAACCTCTGGCTCCTACCTCGCCTTGCCCTTTCTCTGCAATTATTACAATCGACACGTGTCTCTCTACACTGGTTTAAACTGGCAGGGGGGGTGACAGCGCCTCTCTAAACAATACTCTTAATTACGCCGCGCGTCAATATGATGCAACTTTCACACACATTTCAGGAACACATTATGTAAGAAAGAAGACTGCCTGTATGTACTCATTACAGCGGGTTCTCTGTCCATGGTTTCTCAGGGGACTGGCAAAAAAATTTCAATACACGTCTTGAAATACAGATAAATTTTTTAATGGGACCACAAAATATGTTCTGTGGATGCCGACTCTTAACCCATCTAGGTTAAATACGTAAGAGGTTCCAATGACGTTTGTGTTAGACATTTCACATACTTAATCAATAAAGGTCGTAATTTTTTTTGGGGTTAAATATACGTAGTTTACTTTTGTTTTAAATGCAACAGTGGATGTAGCTTTTTTTTTTTATAATAATATAATTCCCTATTTGTATAGAAAGCCAAGAAAATAGTTTCAATTGTAGGACTTTGTAACCGTAGGAAGGGGTGATGGTGTACGCATGTGTGTTGTCAGGATTGTGATGTGGCGCAAAGGCAACAAGGCTGCGGTGAAGCTGAGCGTCCTGCCGCACGGGAAGCTGGCCGCGCCCGGCGCAGAGGTGGTGGTCGGCTTCCAG
>NQII01008810.1:0-40328 GCA_002778355.1 Clitarchus hookeri
CATCTATTTTTAAGGCCATCGTTTCCTTGCACACCTCACAGTACTGCGTGCCAGAGATAAACGTGTGGAAAGACAAAGCGAGCTAGTTACATACAGCCCAGTTCCAGGCTGAAATGTTTATCAGGAAGGTTGCATCCGGAAAACAAATGAGTTTCTTTGGTTTGTGGACAGGATGGTTCAATCTAAGCTGTCAAATAAAAACCACAAAATTTCCGTGCTTCTGCCCATAGAACTAATGATACTTATAAATTCCGTATATCAATTCGAGCACTTTATGGTCCAGCAGGTAATTACATCCACACAATATATATTTTTTAGTAAACCATCGTCACTGTATACTTCAGGAGCTGCGGTGTTATCGGGGTGAGATCACTTGCCTCCCTCCTCGGCGAACCGGGTTCGATTCCAGAGTTTCGTATTTGGGAACAGTGCCGGACGATGCCGCTGGTTGGCGGGTTCCCTCGGGGATCTCCC
The DNA here is from genome assembly GCA_002778355.1 of Clitarchus hookeri. Taxonomy (NCBI): domain Eukaryota; kingdom Metazoa; phylum Arthropoda; class Insecta; order Phasmatodea; family Phasmatidae; genus Clitarchus; species Clitarchus hookeri. Next base: position 475 of record NQII01008810.1, read on the forward strand.
ATCCTCTCTCCCACGCCCTTTCATTCCGGCGCTGCTACATACTCACCTCGTTTCACCCTTATCGGATTTCAAGACCTAGATGTTAAGAGCCGCCCAAATCTTTCCACTCTATACTCCTTATTTACCATATTAAATAAAATTTATTTAAAGGGTTTTCAAAGTATTAAAAAATTGAATAAAGACAACAAATCCGTTACAACATGAGGTAATCGTTATTTATTTAATATTTTTAATTGCTGGGCTATGTATTTTTCCTTATAAACTGGAATATATTTCTAAAATATAAAACTTATTTTTTACGAAGTTTTTATTTATTTCTAATGCAGATGAACAAACTACTAATTTTGTGGCATGCATATATAGAGAATGCATATATAGAGAATGCATATATGCATATAGAGAATGTATTAACCTTATTTCGCCATGAACTTTAGCGGAATTTCCTACTATTAAATGCCGTCTTAATAATGAAATAAGTCACTTCTATATTCAAACATTTTAAGGTAATTAATAATTTTTTCAGATATCCAAACTTTTTAAGCTAAGCAGTGTTGCAAACAGTTTATGAAATATTTACGTTTTAGTGTCGTCGCAGTTTTCTAAAGACATAAAAAACCGTGGCACTGAATCTATATTCCTTTTTTATGTCCATGCGCTACAAGCTGGCACAAAGGTATCTGTTTCGAAATGATAATAAAAACTGCGCATAAACGAGTTCGGGCAAAAACATTTCTATGACAAGTTTCCGTTCCAGGCGCGCGAAAAAATAAACTCACCAACCTTTCACCACCACAGCTGTAATGGTTTTCCTCCCACCATCCATGAATCAGAAGGCAAAAATATGAAAACGTTATTTGTCGAGCACAATCCATAGGAACAAAATAGAGGGAAAATCTGAGAGGGAGTGAGTTTTTCTATTATTTTTTTTATTTTCGTGGTCTGTTGTGATAGCTGCAGACATGAATACAGTTGGTTATTAAATATTTAAACACTAAATAACCCGCCATCTACGTTTGCCAAGAAATTTCTCCGACGGGAGCTTAGAAAATGGCACTGTATGCAAAAGGATATAATTAAGTTAATTTTTTTTTAAATTTTAAACATTTTAGAGATGAATCCAATTATAATTATCGTATTTTGCATATAAAATATTGGCGAAATTGAACACAAGATTACGAAAGCTCTGTGCTATATGGTCTGAATAACATTTTGGATTCCGTCATTCAGGAAATGTGCATTTCCTATAATTTTTAAAAGGAATTAAATGAAAAGAACGGAAAGTTTTTGCGATTCAGCATTATTTTTAAGCCTCACACAAGCTCGTCCATGCAGAAGAGAATATAACTATTCGGAGGCGAAAAGACTATAGGCTTTTCATGGTAAAGTGGGCATTTTGAAATCAACCTTTGAAAAATGTCACTGCCTCTATTTGCATATGCTTTAACGGGAATGTTGATTGGTGTGCGCCCAGTATAGTTGGTTACGTCGGAGGTGAAATAGTCCCTTGTTTTTATGTTGAACTAAAAACGTTGGGTAAGAATTTGTAAATATTTGAAATTATTAATTTAATTTAATTTTTGTATTTATGAATTTCTTAAGAGAAAGAAATTGAACGTTTTTTAATTAATTCGTTTTCTAATTATCACGCAGTTTAGCTTGACCGACGTATGAATAAAGTGATCAGGCACATGGCAATGTTAATTTTACAAGATTTGAACCAGAAGATCTTAAGCAGGGCTTTCAGAAGTGCACACTTTACAATGAACAGCCTATAGGCGGGTATTTGATTTAAGCGTTAAGAACCTCTGATTGGCTGCGCGAGGGTTTGGGAACTGGTATAGTGACTGAGCGACCACTGCTTGTGGCAAAATATTCCCTATTGCTTCGGCTGCCAGCTGGTAAGCGGGTTTTACAAGGCGCTGTTTGGCGAATAGAGTTTGACGGATAAGTGGCAAGCGACGCCATTTTGCTGGCGTGTGCGGCTGGAGTTCGCGGAATAACCAGCGGTTTCGCCTCTGTATTGTTAAATATACTGCGTCCAGACGATGACGATGCCCCAAAGGCAGACACTTACACATGACTAATAACTAGAGACCTGAAAAACTCGCGGATTCGTTTTGGAACAAGCTAGAATTCATTACACGTATATTTATCTAACTTATACCATTGGTCCACATGGTGTTTGACACCTCCTGGAGAACGGTGGCTCAATCGTCGCCTTCCACTTTGACAGCAGACAACCAATGTGCAGTGGATATTGGTATATTCGTCCGTAAGACTGTAGAGTCTAGCCTCCAGGTCATTGAACTAAGGAGATTTTCTGGTCTTCACTAATATCTCACGGCGCAAGGCATGAGTTCCCGTATAAAACATACGTAGCTATTTCCTGGGAGAAGTGGAGTGGAGTGGAGAGACTTGGTCGGCTGTTATTATCGAGGTCTTGAGAGCCGGTGAGGGTTAAACGAGGTGTGTCTGGAGAAACGCTGGAATGGAAGGGTGGTGAGAAAGAGGGATTCCCGAGAAGACCCGCTAACCAGCGGAATCATCTGGCACATGCGATTCGCACATGCGAAAATCCGGCAGTGAACCCGTCGGGAATCGAATCCATTTAACCTAGGTGGATGGCCAGTAGTCTGACCACTGCACCACTTCGGCCCTTTGAAAGTAATCACACTGCTTTCTGTCATAATTGTTAGCGTGGTCGATTGCAAAATATCAGTGCCGAACCATAGATATATGTTGTTTCCATTCACAACTATAAGCGTTTACGCAAACATTTTAAATGTCGTGAAAAAAAAAATCGGGCAGGCCTGGACTAGAAATAGGGACATCTGGTTTCCGCGTAGAAATTTCATGACGTGTTCTACTTTAAAACTTTACTCACATTCACTTCCATAGACGGTTTCGTAATTGTTACGTGTCTGAGATCATTGATATTGAAAGACACATATTCATTATTTCAATGACCTATTTCTAGAGATCATAAAAATTCGCGAATTCATTTCGGGACAAGTTATAATTCAAAACACTTACGTTAAAAAAACTTCAGTTATTGGTCCACACGGTGTTTCACACCTCCTGGAGAACGCTGGCCCAACCGTTGCCTTCCACTGTGACAGGAGACAACCAATGCGCAGATGAGATTGGCATATTAGTACATAAGACTGCAGAGTCTAGCCTGCAGATCATTGAACTGGCGAATTTTTCATGTCTCTGCGTATTTATAATCGTCCCATTCAAGTAAAAATAAAAATGTTTCCTTAACAAAAATATAAGATCACTAACCAATAGAAAAGTTACAAGTGTGTAAGTAAGATATTGATATCTAGCTTGGGGTGAATATTACACCGCACATCTGATATAACATTAGCGAATCTGCAGGATCGTGTTTATCAGTTCATAGTGCTCAGACACGTATTTAACCTGTCCGGCAAACATATTGATTTCTGGGTTAAAGTGTTGCAAAGACGTAATTTTTTTTAATGCGGTGCAGTGCACTTTTAATATGGAATTATTTCTCGCAGCCAATGGATAATGCTGTACATGCTCGATGTCATAAGGTGCAGACAGTTTTGTCAGTTAAATTATCGACAAGGAAGTCTCTCGAAGTACTGGGCACCGATGTCTTGCTCCGTACAGAACTGATCATAACTTTATTTCTTGTGAAACGTGTCTACGATCGAAGGCACATTTATTGAACAGTTAAAGATTGAACTCCGTTGTAAAGCGTTTAAAATACAGGTTTTTTTTTATTTTTTTATTAATTTTTAGAAACTTTGAAACGTACGCGTGCTTTGCTGATCCAGGAAAAGAAAACTTACATCAGACAATGTGTAACGATTTATTTCAAAGCATCGCGCAAAGTATCAATTTAATTTTGGAGCACTCCAGCACTGTTACAAGGGTTTTTTTATGTCATCCTTATCTTAAACAATTCGGATGAGATGCCAGTGGCGAAAAAAGTCTCCAACTAGCAAGGGAACATGCCTTAACGCACCACTTAAAAACACTTTTGCTTCTCCTTTACATTTTATTTTGGTGCAATGAAACTCTGAACTACATGACGTATAAAATAACTTCATAACTGTAACGGAGAAGCAAAGATTTAATTTGTCAGGGATACTATATAACCATTTATTAGAGATTGTGTGCGACATACTGAGGTATCTCGGTCAGCTATAACAATTCCAATGCTATTTTATTCGCATTCTCGATACTTTTACTGAATTTTAGGTAGGGAAATCCCGGCCCCTGCCGCCTAGCGGTTTTTATACAGTATTAGTATTTGAGTGACCATCTGTGGGCCTTGCCACAGACTCGTTCACTAACGAAATGACAGGGTTCACAGCTTGAGATCCCACGGATACACGTAGCAAGACCAGAAAACTCCCGGCGCCAGTTCAGAGCCCGTGCTTGTCGGCGAAGGCGCACTTCGCGCTGTTATGACTCAGTGACGGCGGACAAGCTTAGCGAACAGCAGCAACGCGTTGGAATCCAGGCCAGGCGAACAATCCCAAACACATTACAGCAATCATCTCTAGTCTATAAATAGTATAAAACAAAGCCGCTCATCCGCGTCTGTCTGTGTATTCGCTTAGTACTTCTAAATTACTTCATGAGTTTTGATGCGGTTTCCAACATCATTTATAGAATTTCTTGAGGAAGGTTTTGGCGTATAACTCATATATATTTAATGTAAGGATACTAGAGAAATGCCGAACCGTTTGTAGTCAAGTCGTAAAAAACCGCTTTTAGGACGCTTACATGGCTAACCGCTGACTAAACCATAAGAGATACATCAAATTAATGAACTACAGAATTGGTAGCTCTCAAAAAGGTCTTCAGAAAAGTCCGCGACAGCACATGTTTATCTTTTAAAGATAACCCACAATAACCATTTTTGTCTTTCAAAGTAATGCCTTAAAATTTCAATTGTTACCGGGTGAAGCCGGGCCGGTTCGCTAGTAGATTATGAACCACATCAGCGAAGCACCAGCGGAAATCCTCTGCCGGCGGCACGGTATTTGGGACAACTACCCCACCAGAAACTATATAACACGGCAACACTTTGCACGCGCGGTCTGTCAGCCTGTCTGTCTGTGGACCCAGGCCAAGATGAAGCCATCAAGATGCAGCTTGGCGTGCCGCTCGTCGCTTTCCGACTCACCACTCAGCCTACGGCGATGGTATCGTTCAGGTTAGTCATATACTGTAATTGATGATAACCTCCTTCACCAATAGCTTATAACTACTGTAACTCCTAAAAAGTGTATTAAATATCCGTTCTGTCTTCATAATTAACTTCAGTTCTTCCGTAATAATAGTATCAACCTTCCATAGTCCCTAGACACAAGTACAAAATATTAGAAACGTAACTGCGTGGAAGTGTCGTCCTTATTTCTCCCGTGCTCTTGGATGTAAAACGTGGGGAACAACTCCAGGTACGAGGGTTCCATTAATATTTTAGCTGTTTCTTTCAGCCGTAACACCATAAAAAATACTTATATTCCATTTATTTTCCTTGGTTTAAAGTAAAAACAGAATTCCGATCTTGCAGGCGTGAGGTTTGAAAGCATTGCTATAACTTTTTGGTGGATCATTGCCCACGTGGCACATGATTTTCTGTACCCGGGAACTTACTCGGGTGATTATTTAAAAATGCTCGATCGATCTGCTTAGGCTTAAAATGTATCGTGTCCATGTATTACGTGTAAGCCGATGGGTTCTGTTTATAATCTGGGTTTAAACCGCAGCGCAAAATTGCTTACACTGCCATTTATAGTATATAAAATATCATTGTTACTGCTNATAATCTGGGTTTAAACCGCAGCGCAAAATTGCTTACACTGCCATTTATAGTATATAAAATATCATTGTTACTGCTACGACGTATTTTTGCATTTAGAAACACTTCGCCGTGGTTTGTGAATTGTGATGAAAAACTAGTTTGCTATGGTACATTTTTATAATTAAACTGGGTGCAGTTACACCGTAAGACTTTGTATTAATACGTGAAAAACGCGTATAAAAAAGTAGTATTATATCTCTAGAACAAACGTAGGGGCAGATACAACAGTGGAAATTATCCGGCGTAGTTAACAATTTTTAAATATCCAATAATAACATTCTATATTTAAAACAATTGCTGACTGTCAGTTTGGGTGGCTGATGCGTTGATTTTGGTCAGTAAGTGACAGGAAGGTTTTCATCGTTATCGGATAGTAACAGCGAATTTTATTGTTTTTGAAATCGGTTAAGTCATAGATTTTTTTATACATTCTGTTTAAAGTGATTACATCTTTCCGCCATAGCAAGACTATTATCATAATTAACAATTCTATTTAAATAAAATGAAGCATCCTTCTGTAAATTGTGTTAATTAGTTAAAAAATTATTATAAAATGAAATTTTTTTTTCATGGTCAATAATTGTTATAAGGTAAATAGGTTTTCACGACTTCTTGTAAATGCAGACAGTTTCTGAAAATGTTTTAAAACACACAGCTATCAGTTCTAACGCCAAAAAATGCCCAATGCCTATGATCGCCAATGGTACACCGAAACTTCAAAGTCTAATTGTTTCTTGTGTAGTATCCCATTAAAATCCTTCCTGCAGGTCCAGTGATAAAAAATTTTTTTTAGCCAGGTCAAGAATTTATATTTCTGCAAAAGCTTAAGCAAAATGTTTAAAGTGTACAACTGTACGTCAAGAAGTTGATATTTGCGAATTTTCAAATCACGGAGAGGTTGGCACTCATAAATCTGAGTTTGTCCTAAATGGTTAATGTGAATATTCCTGGCCATCAAAAGTTGAATTAACGTCTTGCTGGGCTCTGATAAAATATACAAGCTGTTTTTGAATAGCATGTCAAAATACAAAAACCACAGCATCTATGGNTCTTGCTGGGCTCTGATAAAATATACAAGCTGTTTTTGAATAGCATGTCAAAATACAAAAACCACAGCATCTATGAACAAAGATAAATAAAAAAAAGTACGGTAACAATATTTTTGGAAACGTCATCCAATATTTAAAAATTTAAGTTGTATTTAGGTAAAAAATCACAGTGAGTATACATATCCGCGACCACAAGTTGCATACCACGAAGGCGAACGGAATTGGCGTGCCGTGTGGGAAATAAAATGCAAACACTTCTGACAGCCATTATCAAATACTCATCTCCATTGTTCAAGTAGTTTAACACACGTGTGCTAACAAGCAACCTCTAGGGCGCCCACGCACCTCGAGTTTACGGTGGCATATGTGCAGACGCTGTCCGCATGGTGCTTCAGCCACAAAATGAAACACATTCAGATATATAATAGTCATTGGTAGCACGTCAGGTTTTGCAAAGTGGTACGTTAAGCATTTAAGATGCTTTTTCGACTAACCCCCTCCCCCTCAACGTACCGTATTTTTTTTTTTCGTTGGTAATATCTATTTTTGTGAAAAAGTAAATTATACTTAATTTATTTTGCTTAAGAAATTATAGAAAAAAACAATAAATTATTTTAACAATTGTTAATATCAAATTTAACAATAATTTTGTTCTTCTGCCACAACATATACACCACCTTAAAGTTGAGAGTACAGTAAGAAAGAAACGTTACTTGATGTATCTAATCTACTTAAAGTAACATAAACATTATTAGCTTATTAGTGTATTACATGAACAGCAACATTTGTTCCTGACGACTCACAGGTAACGAAAAATTACATTTGTAGTAACAACATTAGATTTTTTTCCTGTGGTGCCTGTTTCTGATATTTATTTACATTTCATGTGATATTTTTGTACCACATTCAGTTGCGTAGATTTAGAATGTAGTGACGTTAAAAAAAAATTTTGACAAATTAAATTTTAACCTTTTTTTCCCCGTTAGGGGACCCCTTCATAATCTTTGATTAGGTTTTATGGCTCTTATATCAGTTTGAATTTGACATCACTGCTGTAGGAATCGGAGTTGGTAATAAGCGATATTAACGAGTCACGACGAAGAGCAGAAGCATGATTTAAAAATTAACTACCCATAGGGAATATCATAAAGCACTGAACCTCCCAGTCTACAATACCAGTCTCAATATAAATTGAGTACGAAATACCTAAACACCTTTAACTATATGTTTCTCTATATATACATACATATAATATATGTATATTTAAATGCTAACCTTTATAGGGCACCATGAAATTGGTTAGCAGTCCAATATATTGATCAACAAGCTATTTTTTTTTATCGTACTAACACCACCTCGGGAGAGTGTGTGAATGTGGTCTTGTTATTCGTTTCGCGGCTCTAGTTTGGTCTCAATAAACGCACACTAATCTGACTGCCACTTCACCGAGTTTGTTGCACGCTAGGAACTTATTATGCTGACAGACGTTTACAATCCGCTTAGAATTTTCGATACTCTCCACGAGGGATCGCGGCCAATCAACTTCGAGTGTACGAAGGCAATCGAGCTGAAAGGTTTACCGAATNTTCGAGTGTACGAAGGCAATCGAGCTGAAAGGTTTACCGAATAATATGCTTCGAAGCAGAAGTGATTAGAGAGAGGATGATGCTCGTCCGCGTGCAGAAGGCCGAACATTTAAGCTCCAATACGGCTTGGAGTGTAACTGAAGAAAGGAAATTGTCACGCAGGCTGGACACAATTCTGGAAAGTAGACACTAATTTTTGTGAAAATCTTTTCTGCATTGTTATATTTCGAAACACTTTACCTATTAACTTTCTTGATTTTAGTTACGCTTTTAACAGCGATACAAATTGGGTCGATGCTCGCGTTTCAGTACCAAAGTAGCTTAATTACGACTAGGCTGTGCAAAATACCTGAATGTCTTCTCACGAAAACATGAGCGCAATAAACATAGGAAAATAATATTTGTTCACTTAGTTGACTACGATCATACATATGTGAAACACTTTCCTTGAAAATCAGGTGTCCATAAGAATAATGCACAGAGCTGACACTATATACAGCATAGTTATATGAAATTAGATGTCACAAGTATTTGCTATCGGTGTTCGCACATTTCAGAGCCACAGAGTAGTGGTGTTCTGACAACTCGCCTTATACCAGGACGACCAGAGTTCGATTCCTGGCGGGGTCGCCACTGAGCTTCACGCGTAGGAACGTAGCAAATGTTGCAGGTGGCCGACGTATTTTTTTTTTTGGGAACTCCCGTTTCTCCCGTTTTTGCATTCAATTACTGCTCCTTACCTGGGCTTCATACCGTGTCACTCTTCAGCGCGCCAACAGTCAATAAAGAGCATTCACGTAAAGAACGGGATATAAGAGATGTGCCTAGATCTCAAACTTTGTGAAACACTTTTTTTTTTACGATACTACTTTACGTTCGTCGTTTGTACTGATCTACGAAGGGAAAAAAAATGCGCTTCAGATGAAGTACGAAGACTACATTTAAAACCCGACTACCGTTACAGTATTATTTCCAAGCTCCCCAGCAAGTGTAACAATTGCCTTTTCACTCTGGCTAATCACAGAATGTACTGATCACGGAGAAAATTCAAAACTATCAAAGTGACNGTAACAATTGCCTTTTCACTCTGGCTAATCACAGAATGTACTGATCACGGAGAAAATTCAAAACTATCAAAGTGACATGTGCTAAACATTGCTGCATACTTGGCTCTGATATAATTACATGGGCGCTGCTTGAAGTTACACAGTTCCAGTGGTAGCCTACAGCGGGAACATTGCACGCCATTTCATAGCCTTGCGTGTAAATGCGCCGAGGCGGTAGTTTAGTGAGTCTGTGTCATTCTTATCGCTCCTTCGCTTCTGTGCGTGTAATGTCCTGAAAAGCTCCACGCACGTAACCCCCTTAAGGGGGAAGTAGATACAAATAATCTTGGTGTTACAGTTTTTGGGACCATTAAATTTTTAAAACTTCCTTTATTCAAACATGTCCTTTGACAAGTCATAGTTTANGTGTTACAGTTTTTGGGACCATTAAATTTTTAAAACTTCCTTTATTCAAACATGTCCTTTGACAAGTCATAGTTTAAGCTTCATTTTATTTCTTAAATGCAATAACAACGAAATTGCTTCATTTGTATACCATTTGGGTTGATTCGGAGTGAATAATCAACTTCTTATTGAAAATGACTACAGAAGTCACAATGCTACAAAAAGGGGCACGGTGATAGTCTCTATGATATTATGAAATAATTCTCCATGCCCNACTACAGAAGTCACAATGCTACAAAAAGGGGCACGGTGATAGTCTCTATGATATTATGAAATAATTCTCCATGCCCCGATGAAGTTACATTTTCAAAAGTTAACGTACAACATCTGCAAAAGCCAAATATGTACATATCCCAGATAGTATCAAGCACTCCCCCTCAAGGGGGATTAGTCCTCACCAACTTGGATTTTTAGAATTTTTGCGAAAATCTGCCCATATATATTTATATAGTTTTATTGCATTTTACAGAACGACACGACAGAGGACATTGCTTTGTACATTTTCTTAAGTTCGTATTGCTTGATTACTATAGTCAGTTAGTTTAACTGGTGTCATATTCCGCAGGAGAAATTGTTTACTTCTTTCCAGCTGTTACTTGTTAAAAAATTTATTAAGGCAGTGAAAAGCGAACAAATTGATAAAGCTTGAAAAGCTATTGTTTATNGCTGTTACTTGTTAAAAAATTTATTAAGGCAGTGAAAAGCGAACAAATTGATAAAGCTTGAAAAGCTATTGTTTATGCTAAGTCATGCTACAAATTTCTTAAAACCTACATAAATGAAAGAAATTTTTTAACGCGGATAAAATCGAGATGGCGGGAACTGATCCCCCTTACGTCTCCTGCAAACACGGAGCTTTTAACCGCGTTCGAGGCCAAGAAGCGCGGGAGCTGTAAGGACGACATTGCCATGCGCATCAAGTGCGCCATCGCCTCTAAGAGCAAGGCTCTGAACTGGTGTGACGTGTTCTCGTCGTGCTGCGTGCACCCACGTGACGCNTCGCCTCTAAGAGCAAGGCTCTGAACTGGTGTGACGTGTTCTCGTCGTGCTGCGTGCACCCACGTGACGCTTACCGGTGATGCTATCATTTCATTGTGAAAAAGTCTGTAGAAAGTTTATATGATGGTCCTTTGAGTATTTCTGTATGTATCTAGGGCGTTTATTTTGAAACAGGGTGGTTTGTAAAATATGCTTATAGATATGCTGCACTGAAGGTAACCGTCAGAGAAGTGACAATAGAACCTTCCTTTAAACGGTCTTCAAAGTAGCAGCAACCATAGTTTTATAAATACCAACAACAGAGAATTCTGTTAGTTTATTGCAGTTCTGTTTGTTGCCAGATCAATCCAAATTTTGCTGAAGTTAGGAACTACTTGTTTCGTAAGAGGAACAGAATGCTTAGCTGTATAGGAACTTTATCTGTTCGTAGTTGCAGATACAAGGACAGAAAGACCGCAACAATCATTTCTGTTGCAGTTACAAAAAGCTCTGCATCGTAAAGTAAGCCTTTTTTAATCAACATTTGAAGAAAAAAAATTACTGCACATGTTTGCAAAATGCTGCTATAAGAACTAATATGCAAGTTCTCAGTTAAATTGATTGAGAATTAGACTTGACGTATCGCGCCCGTAACGTTTAAATTTGTGGCCACTGGAGATAGTTTTTTTTTGTTTCTTACGCTTTAGAAAAAGAATTTACACACACATTTAAATTGCTTACCACTCCACAGTTTTACTTGGGTGAGATATGAATAAAGTGATGAGAGACAAGGTAATGTTAAATTTACATGTGGAGGAATGATACAAAATTTTAATAAAAGTATACCGTGAGCAGGGCATCCAAAAAGGCTGAATTAAGAGTGAACAGAGAAGACTTTATGTAGGGTGAGTCATCATCTCTGCACCATACTTCGTAAGGATTTAACTTGCAAAATGTCTGTTAGAAAATGTATGACAACGATCGCCAGGAAAACATTCCAAGGGGCAGGAGACCATTTTGAACATGGGGTTGACATAATTAACTTTAATTAAATACAATGAAACCATCTGACACTAAGAGATTATTTTTTTGTGTGCATCTTAAAGTCTGCATTACCTTTAGCATGATAATGCCATTGTTGGCCTACCGCATTCCCTGCNAAGGATTTAACTTGCAAAATGTCTGTTAGAAAATGTATGACAACGATCGCCAGGAAAACATTCCAAGGGGCAGGATACCATTTTGAACATGGGGTTGACATAATTAACTTTAATTAAATACAATGAAACCATCTGACACTAAGAGATGANAAATACAATGAAACCATCTGACACTAAGAGATTATTTTTTTGTGTGCATCTTAAAGTCTGCATTACCTTTAGCATGATAATGCCATTGTTGGCCTACCGCATTCCCTGCATGGTAAAATGGGGGTTGCCACCCCATTTGAAGAGTGAAAACAGCGTTTTCGTAAATCGTTACGTAAACAGTGATCACAGGTTATGAATTAAAATGTCAAGACATAAAAACAAGACGTCTCGGTGAGAAAGCCTGCGACGGATGGTATGCGAGAAAACAGACGTTAAAGATAGAAATGCAATGTAATTGCTTATGAGGTAGGCTAAATTGTTCATACCGATTAGCACGTACTGCAGTACCATAGTCATATGTTTGTTTAACACCTATTTTTATTTTATTTGAAAAGTTGTTTTGAATTGAACGTGTTTATTGATAATGTTTTTTTTATCATAAGTAAAATATTTTTTGTTTAAATGTTCCTTTAAATGGTGGTTTATGTTTGTTCTACATTTATTATTTGTCATTTGTTAAATGTTTTTGGCATATTTAAAACATTATTTTTTTCATGATTTCACTTCCTTTAAGTGTTTTTTTTGTCATTTAATTTTTTTATGTCATTAATGAAATAATAATACACATTTAGTGCACCATTTCTAAAACAACAAAACAGATGTTAAAAGAACATGTTACAATATTACTGCCGTACATGTCAGCCGGTATAAACCATTTAGCAAAACTTATAAGCTTTAGGCTACTTGGCATTTGTAATTGTTTGTGTGTGTTAACCCGCATACTATTCGTCAGACATTTTCTCAACAAGAGGACTATTTTTTTACGCCTTGCCATTTTAATTCATAACCCGTGATCACTCTTTACGTAAAGATTTACGTAGACAGTTTTTTTTTTCAGTATTAAAAGGGTGGCACCCCCATTTGATCACGTAGTGAATGCGGTAGGCCAACAATGGTATTTGCGTGTTAAAGTTATTGTATGGTTTTACACGCATACAAAAAATAATTCCTTAGTATCATATGCTTTCATTGTAATTAAATAAAGTTCATTATTTCAACTCCATCTTCACAACAGCATCGTGCCTCTAGGAGTAGTTTTCCTTGTATTGTTGGTCACACATTTTCTAACTGGCATTTTGCAAGGGACATCCTCACGAAGTTTGTCGCAGAGGTGCTGACTCCTCTTGTATACGTTAACAACACTCAAGCCCCGGGCACAATTGGTGGTTGGTGTTGGCGTAGTTTTTGGTGGTTGTTGGTTGATTTGAGACTTATTCCATGGCACTATGGACGGCTGGCGCGTTGGTGTAAATTTATTCGCGATCGAGCCACGAAGTAGCGNGTGTTACAGTTTTTGGGACCATTAAATTTTTAAAACTTCCTTTATTCAAACATGTCCTTTGACAAGTCATAGTTTTAGCTTCATTTTATTTCTTAAATGCAATAACAACGAAATTGCTTCATTTGTATACCATTTGGGTTGATTCGGAGTGAATAATCAACTTCTTATTGAAAATTACTACAGAAGTCACAATGCTACAAAAAGGGGCACGGTGATAGTCTCTATGATATTATGAAATAATTCTCCATGCCCCGATGAAGTTACATTTTCAAAAGTTAACGTACAACATCTGCAAAAGCCAAATATGTACATATCCCAGATAGTATCAAGCACTCCCCCTCAAGGGGGATTAGTCCTCACCAACTTGGATTTTTAGAATTTTTGCGAAAATCTGCCCATATATATTTATATAGTTTTATTGCATTTTACAGAACGACACGACAGAGGACATTGCTTTGTACATTTTCTTAAGTTCGTATTGCTTGATTACTATAGTCAGTTAGTTTAACTGGTGTCATATTCCGCAGGAGAAATTGTTTACTTCTTTCCAGCTGTTACTTGTTAAAAAATTTATTAAGGCAGTGAAAAGCGAACAAATTGATAAAGCTTGAAAAGCTATTGTTTACGCTAAGTCATGCTACAAATTTCTTAAAACCTACATAAATGAAAGAAATTTTTTAACGCGGATAAAACCGAGATGGCGGGAACTGATCCCCCTTACGTCTCCCGCAAACACGGAGCTTTTAACCGCGTTCGAGGCCAAGAAGCGCGGGAGCTGTAAGGACGACATTGCCATGCGCATCAAGTGCGCCATCGCCTCTAAGAGCAAGGCTCTGAACTGGTGTGACGTGTTCTCGTCGTGCTGCGTGCACCCACGTGACTCTTACCGGTGATGCTATCATTTCATTGTGAAAAAGTCTGTAGAAAGTTTATATGATGGTCCTTTGAGTATTTCTGTATGTATCTAGGGCGTTTATTTTGAAACAGGGTGGTTTGTAAAATATGCTTATAGATATGCTGCACTGAAGGTAACCGTCAGAGAAGTGACAATAGAACCTTCCTTTAAACGGTCTTCAAAGTAGCAGCAACCATAGTTTTATAAATACCAACAACAGAGAATTCTGTTAGTTTATTGCAGTTCTGTTTGTTGCCAGATCAATCCAAATTTTGCTGAAGTTAGGAACTACTTGTTTCGTAAGAGGAACAGAATGCTTAGCTGTATAGGAACTTTACCTGTTCGTAGTTGCAGATACAAGGACAGAAAGACCGCAACAATCATTTCTGTTGCAGTTACAAAAAGCTCTGCATCGTAAAGTAAGCCTTTTTTAATCAACATTTGAAGAAAAAAAATTACTGCACATGTTTGCAAAATGCTGCTATAAGAACTAGTATGCAAGTTCTCAGTTAAATTGATTGAGAATTAGACTTGACGTATCGCGCCCGTAACGTTTAAATTTGTGGCCACTGGAGATAGTTTTTTTTTGTTTCTTACGCTTTAGAAAAAGAATTTACACACACATTTAAATTGCTTACCACTCCACAGTTTTACTNTTTTTTTTTGTTTCTTACGCTTTAGAAAAAGAATTTACACACACATTTAAATTGCTTACCACTCCACAGTTTTACTTGGGTGAGATATGAATAAAGTGATGAGAGACAAGGTAATGTTAAATTTACATGTGGAGGAATGATACAAAATTTTAATAAAAGTATACCGTGAGCAGGGCATCCAAAAAGGCTGAATTAAGAGTGAACAGAGAAGACTTTATGTAGGGTGAGTCATCATCTCTGCACCATACTTCGTAAGGATTTAACTTGCAAAATGTCTGTTAGAAAATGTATGACAACGATCGCCAGGAAAACATTCCAAGGGGCAGGAGACCATTTTGAACATGGGGTTGACATAATTAACTTTAATTAAATACAATGAAACCATCTGACACTAAGAGATGATTTTTTTGTGTGCATCTTAAAGTCTGCATTACCTTTAGCATGATAATGCCATTGTTGGCCTACCGCATTCCCTGCATGGTAAAATGGGGGTTGCCACCCCATTTGAAGAGTGAAAACAGCGTTTTCGTAAATCGTTACGTAAACAGTGATCACAGGTTATGAATTAAAATGTCAAGACATAAAAACAAGACGTCTCGGTGAGAAAGCCTGCGACGGATGGTATGCGAGAAAACAGACGTTAAAGATAGAAATGCAATGTAATTGCTTATGAGGTAGGCTAAATTGTTCATACCGATTAGCACGTACTGCAGTAACATAGTCATATGTTTGTTTAACACCTATTTTTATTTTATTTGAAAAGTTGTTTTGAATTGAACGTGTTTATTGATAATGTTTTTTTTATCATAAGTAAAAGATTTTTTGTTTAAATGTTCCATNTTTTATCATAAGTAAAAGATTTTTTGTTTAAATGTTCCATTAAATGGTGGTTTATGTTTGTTCTACATTTATTATTTGTCATTTGTTAAATGTTTTTGGCATATTTAAAACATTATTTTTTTCATGATTTCACTTCCTTTAAGTGTTTTTTTTGTCATTTAATTTTTTTATGTCATTAATGAAATAATAATACACATTTAGTGCACCATTTCTAAAACAACAAAACAGATGTTAAAAGAACATGTTACAATATTACTGCCGTACATGTCAGCCGGTATAAACCATTTAGCAAAACTTATAAGCTTTAGGCTACTTGGCATTTGTAATTGTTTGTGTGTGTTAACCCGCATACCATTCGTCAGACACTTTCTCAACAAGAGGACTATTTTTTTTACGCCTTGCCATTTTAATTCATAACCCGTGATCACTCTTTACGTAAAGATTTACGTAGACAGTTTTTTTTTCAGTATTAAAAGGGGTGGCACCCCCATTTGATCACGTAAGGAATGCGGTAGGCCAACAATGGTATTTGCGTGTTAAAGTTATTGTATGGTTTTACACGCATACAAAAAATAATTCCTTAGTATCATATGCTTTCATTGTAATTAAATAAAGTTCATTATTTAAACTCCATCTTCACAACAACATCGTGCCTCTAGGAGTAGTTTTCCTTGTATTGTTGGTCACACATTTTCTAACTGGCATTTTGCAAGGGACATCCTCACGAAGTTTGTCGCAGAGGTGCTGACTCCTCTTGTATACGTTAACAACACTCAAGCCCCGGGCACAATTGGTGGTTGGTGTTGGCGTAGTTTTTGGTGGTTGTTGGTTGATTTGAGACTTATTCCATGGCACTATGGACGGCTGGCGCGTTGGTGTAAATTTATTCGCGATCGAGCCACGAAGTAGCGGTAAATCTATTAGAGGGTCGTATTGTTTTCATTAGTTTACTTCTCTAATATAAAGGGTTGTTAAAACAGCAAATACATATCCTTGAATTATGGACACTGCTGTTTCTAATGTTAATAATATTATTTGAATAAAAATATAATTATTAATATATTTGATGATACTTTTATTGATGTAGTTGATGCCTTACTCCTTCATTACTATCGCACGATTCATTATGGTTTAATTATACGGTTGCTATATTGTGGAAGTAAAATTATTTACTGGATGTGTGAAGAGAAAGTTTGCAGGAAAACATAAAATATATATGTTTAATAACTTACACTTCGTTCGCTCATTAGTATGTTTACAAACCAAATATTAAAGTTTGGTTATCAGTAGCTGCTGTCAGAATTTAGACACACTCTCATGTTGACGAAGGATAACATGGTTTAAAAGACCGCGCATAATAACACTTTTTATTTAAGTCGTTCTTGAGGCCACGGCAGTTGAGGGGTTAGACGGCTCACCTCCCGCCAAGTTGAACAAGGTTTTCAATCTGTTTTATTTACAGCACCATGCTAACCCAGGTAAGAGTCCACCGCGGTNGAATTTAGACACACTCTCATGTTGACGAAGGATAACATGGTTTAAAAGACCGCGCATAATAACACTTTTTATTTAGGTCGTTCTTGAGGCCACGGCAGTTGAGGGGTTAGACGGCTCACCTCCCACCAAGTTGA
Source organism: Clitarchus hookeri (assembly GCA_002778355.1). Classification (NCBI taxonomy): domain Eukaryota; kingdom Metazoa; phylum Arthropoda; class Insecta; order Phasmatodea; family Phasmatidae; genus Clitarchus; species Clitarchus hookeri. Next base: position 18,121 of record NQII01008810.1, read on the forward strand.
ACAAGGTTTTCAATCTGTTTTATTTACAGCACCATGCTAACCCAGGTAAGAGTCCACCGCGGTAAATGAAAGTAACCTACTACATGAAAAAAGAATAATCGAATATATAATAATTTCATCTCTGCCACCTACAAAGGTCGTGCTACGCTTATGCCAAACTTTATACAAATCCTACGATGAGGCCTTATCGCGGAACGTTCTACGAGCTTCAGAGAAGTTGTGATGTTAAATATTTTTTCCCGCTGGTCAGCATACTGGACGCACGTTCAATAGTTCCGCGAAAATACTTGTATTTGATACAATCTTCAGAGCAGTTCAAGCGCCAGATAGGCAGGCCTTTTAACAGTACCTCAGCACAGAAAAGAAATCACACAGAATTTAAATAGCTGCTTATACCGCGATCTTCACCTGAACACGCAATAAAAATGGCATCACCCACCATCAACATGTCGGAACGCCAATCAGCCAATCAGCGAGCGCCTTCAACAGCCGGCAGCCTAGCCAACAAGCAAACTTTCGCAGCTCTCAACAGCCAATCAGAAACAAAGTCCATTCTCAAAGACTTGCACAGTCAGATAATGGGCACGGTCATATCAAGGCAACCGCCGTGCCATTGAGCCTCTGAGTACTAATATACTATGTAAATGGATTTCATACTTTGTTTCTTGCAGGTTTTTTCTTATTTAAAAGTCTTCCTCGGTGTCTCTAGTGAACCCTATTTCCATAATAATAGGAAACTGATTATGCCTATANTATACTTTGTTTCTTGCAGGTTTGTTGTTATTTAAAAGTCTTCCTCGGTGTCTCTAGTGAACCCTATTTCCATAATAATAGGAAACTGATTATGCCTAAATATGATGTCTAAGCTTTCCTTACATTAATTCTAGAAAAATTAAATTCTTAGGCAATGCATTAAAATTACGTATTTGCAGAGCAGTGGACAGATTTGGGCTTTTGAGATCCGATGAGGTTAAAGTGAGGTGAGTATGGAGCAGCGTCAGAATTCAGTGGAGGGGGAAACGGGAGATCCCCGAGACAACCCGCCGACCAGTGGAATCGTCCGGAACGATTCCCACATGTGAAAAAATCCGGTTCGCCTAGGTGGGAGGTGAGTATTCTAACCATTAGACAACCGCAGTCCAAGCTGAACGTATTTTATAAATTTACACAAAAGGACAATGCATCGCATTTGTACGCACTTAGCGTAATTATATTTGGCATAAGAAATATTTCTTACGATGTTTTAGCAACCCAACCTTTTCTCCCTGTTTCTATTCATGTTAACTGTAAATCAAACTACACAATAAATAAATCAAATGTAAGTAACAGATAAATTCATACAAGATAAGGTATTTTCATGTTAGCACAATAATAAAACGCTTGTGATACGTGACATATTTAGGAAACAACAAACATGTAATTCATGCATGGGGTGAATTTTTAAAGGTTTGATTCCAAAAGTTGGAAGAAAGCGCGAAAAGGATATAACGGAAATTTTACGGTGTGATAAAGGATAAGGTTGAACAGAATGCCTACGAGATAAGCACGCCTGACTCGTATTCGAAGAGTTGTGGCTTCGATTACAACCCAACCGCACGGGGTTACGGCAATACTTACGGTCGGTTCTAATTCATATTGCTAGAAAAATTAGGCCGCAGTCCCTCGACATTTGACCCATTCGACCATTCCTGGCAGTAGACACAGGCCTATTGTGACCAGAGCTGCGCAGACCGCAGCCTACTCGCAGCGCCCGCAGCGGCGGTACTCGGAACTACGCGGGCCACAGAGGCCGTGTTCCGACGCCTGAAATGACGCGGGAGTCCGTGAAAAGCGGAGTGATGGCCCCTCCGGTAATTTACGTACCGGAGTCGCGGGTACCATATATCGTACGGCAGCAGTGAGGGGTGGGCAATAATTATCACGCCAGTTTGGAACTACCCGCCGTGTGTTTGCGGTGCGTGTTCGCGGTGCGTCGGCTCAGTTGCGACTATTTTCCCGCGCGCCGGTGGCGGCCGCAGGCTGTATTTACTGGTGTGGGCAACCCTCAACCCTCCTTTCTCCCCTCTAAACCACTACGTTACTGTTGTCCGGAAGCAGCGAAACTGCAAACCTCCGTGCGCGAGTGCGGTCGTGGTACTGCTGCCTCGCTCCGTGGTTCGACTCTCAGCCCGACCACGTTCCTGGGATTATTGTTAATGACTGTTTATTGCCCGAAGGCCTCGCTAATGAGGCCGTGCTTACGCTTCTCCAGCTCGCTTTCAGAGGAGTAGCAGAAACTTGCCTTGGATAAGCCGATTTTGCTGTGTTCTCATCGCCCTCTCCCATCTTTTACCACGGGGGCCACTCCAGCCCACGAGTAGAAATATGTTCACTGGCACGCAACGCCATAAATACGGGTTTTAACCCATATACTGCCATAGTTCTGAATTCGCACGTAATTTTCATCTCTCTTTGTTAGCTTCTCATTAAGAGGACTATGTAATAAAACGTGTTCTGTTAAATCTTTGTTTGCGCGTATTTGCCTATCTCAGTAAATTAATGTTTTAGGAGTACAACATTTGGCCAGAAAAGTTTTAAACCAATTATCTAACTTCTTATAGTTATGCTTAAATCATATTAAGTGTAACTAAAGATAATTAAAAATTGTAAAATCGCAAAAAAATACGCACTTTTTGAGCGAGACTTCACAGTTTCCATCAAAGGTGGGATGAAAGTACAACTCGGTGTGGGTAGTTAAATCTGTTGGATTTGATAGCGTGTAATGAATTCCAATGGTTAACGATCTAACTCACACATTACGGTGCACCGACGAGAACACTGTATGACACGTTCAACGTCTTTCGCGCAGGAAGATTGGGTCGCTAGGCGCGAGAGAAAGCGTCGCTCATGTCTGGGCCTTGGAAGCGCAAAACAACTTCAGCTACACAGGAGTCCTAACTGTTACTTAAAATAAGATGTAGAAATGAGTAATTTATTTTTGCGACTATAGAAAAAGCAGTTCTTTAGGTCTCTGTAAGCGTTGTCCTTTAAATTCTTACTGCACCGGAAATGCTTCCCGTGGCCGTGTAAGTGAGTTGAATGTTCTGTTAATCATGCCTCAGTTTAATTGCCCTTTTGCTTCATCGTGTTCAGTACTCAATGAAACATTTACCGTGCAACCAATTTCTTAGCAGATATTATCAGAAAAATTGCGAATCCGTGAAAATGTACGGGGACACTCAAAATCTGAGTCGTTAATTTGAATCGGTCGAATTTTTTTTACTGAATATTCAGTTACTGCGCAATTGTCTATCAACGCATTAGTGGAACGCAGTGAGGTTTCACTGCCAAGCCAATACAACTGAATGGGCATCAGTAGGATACACGGTTTAATCAGTGAATACTTGCAATTGAAAGAAACAGTAGAATTTAACAAAATTCAAGTGGGGCAGTGTCAACAGATCCTTAGTGAAATTCGCTGATTTAGAACACTTTTAACTGTTTAGATTTTAGAGTATATGCGTTTTTATCTTTGAATGTTGAGAAATTTTCTTACTATGGTTACTCAAGACGACTGTCAATAGGGTAAATTGCTTATGTAAGGTAATATAAATAATCAATCGCTTTTTATACTCTGAAATATAGACAAATTTACCGAAATTCAAGAAAAGCTATAAACAACTAACGAAATCCACCACTGAAAAAGGACAAGAACTGCTGATCTGTTTTCCCACTTAATGCCATCACACCATTGGTTCCAACTACACCGTAAAACGTTGCTAACATTGCGCTTCTTTCATATTTGGCTACCTATCTGCTAATGGATTGCCGTGTTGACGCTACTCCAATAAAATCTTCTTTCATACTTGACACTACGTTCAATTTACAGTGTAAGTATAAGTAACCATACAAAAACACAGTATTGTTAAAGGGAATCGCAATCCGAAGCATTCACCAGACATGCCATCCTTCCGTCTCTTCAGGTTTTAGCAGTTACTCGAACATTTATGTATGTAATATTTTCTTTTATATTGCAGAGAAAAACCAAACACTCATTAACCCTTTTACGAGGCGGTGAAAACAACAACTAAAATACTGTTAAAACGTGTGGTATGCGAAGGGTAACCCCACAAAGAAAATGTTTTCAAAAACACTCATATTTTTAGATAGATCAAAGAGACCAGACGAAATTTTCCCATTTGCATCATGCAGTTACAGACCAGAAAGATTTCCCTAGGAATAAATAATTCTTTAAAGTTTTTGATTAAAACTTTACATTAGAAACATAATCAAACAGTTGCGTAACTTTCCCCTTATCGTTCCCCGTGATGTAACTAGGAGTTTCTCTGTTTAGAGGTATATTTTGGAGGTTTCTGGATCTCTGGTTCTGAATTTCAGGAAACTCTCTATTTATACACGGAAGTCACTGGTCTCTGACTCTCTCGAAGGGGCCGAATTTTTTAAAAACTATTGTAATAATTCCTCTAGCAGAATTACACTATTCCGTTATCGGAATGCTTAAGGTGGCCGCCTGGGTAGGCCGCCGAACGTTATGCAGAGCTCGAGCAGAAAACGTTCTATTAAAAACCGTCCAACCTGTCTGAGTGACGTCTGCTTACGAACAGCATTTAATAAACTTAACGCGTCTGTATACATTTTTCAGTTCCTCCATGCTTTTTTTATAGTGAAAATGGCTCAAACGGGTGATTTAAAGGTCATTTTTAGTTATGCATTCCGGTACAAAACATTAAAAAAGGAATAGGGACTATTACGTCATAAAATGGTAGGGTCTCCGCTGGAAGTCTCATAGAGGCGCATTATCTACGGCAAGACTGCATGGCAGTTCAGTGCTCTGCGCGTAGAGGCGATGAGAGAGCTGATGCGCACGTTGCGGTCGCCCTTTAGCGTCTCAGACGTTCAAAATTCCTTCAACCAGGCGACTACCTTAAGTCACGGCCTACCAGCTCGCAGCCGCGAAATATAACCAGTAAATCCCACGTTAAGAAAATTTCGCCTCAGTGCGTAGGATTTTCAAACTAAATTTATTCCTCAAGAATTTTTCAGGAGAAGTTTCATACAGCAGAGATGTTCACATTACATTTACGGCTTGTTTACTTCGAAGTTTAAAAATTTATTTTCTACAAAGAAGTACTTACTGCCTATTTATATTTTAAAAAAAAGCGCTCGTATTGGTATTCCGACACTGGCTACCGGGGTGGGAGTAGCGGATCAATAGACTTGTGTAATTATTCTGATAGTTAAACAAAATTGGGCACCAGGACGGTGACGCAGGCGGGACGGTAGTCACACCTAAGCTACCTCGGGGCCCCATTTTCCAGTCGACACCAAGTGTGAACGGCGGCGAACACTCGTCGTAGGCGAAGATTTCGCCGGTAAACTAAATGATTGTGACTACCATTACACTGCATCCACAGAAGAAGTCCCATGGTGAAAGGAAATGTTTTTGTAAAATCATGATGGAAAAAAACCTTGAAACTACTGAAACAATATCCTTGCTGTTATTGTCTCCAGGAGAAGAGCTATTTCAAGAGTTGCTTTTCCCGAAATTCACTCGGGCATACTCCTTTACGGGTCAAATACTAATGACATCTTTTTGCGGGATCTCACTATATTAGCATTCAATTCAAGAAAATAAATAAAAATGCGTTTGAGTACCATGTTTCAGGCATAACAGCTCTAATCATTTCAGTCACACATAAATATACTTATTAATATTAAACCTTTCAAATTAATGATTTCATTTCTATTTTTGAACCTTACTTTTCCGAAACGAAAAGTGCTTTACGTATGTAGTATATCGAAGATTTAAAAGTTTTTTTTTTCCCTTGANGACATCTTTTTGCGGGATCTCACTATATTAGCATTCAATTCAAGCAAATAAATAAAAATGCGTTTGAGTACCATGTTTCAGGCATAACAGCTCTAATCATTTCAGTCACAAATAAATATACTTATTAATATTAAACCTTTCAAATTAATGATTTCATTTCTATTTTTTAACCTTACTTTTCCGAAACGAAAAGTGCTTTACGTATGTAGTATATCGAAGATTTAAAAGTTTTTTTTTTCCCTTGATAGCACTCGCAGAAGCTTTAATTTTGGCCTATTATACAAAAAAGATTTTGCATAAGACTATTAAGAAATGGTATCGACTCGAGATAAATTTCAGCAAGCTGCAAGATAAGAAAGCTTATATTTCAAGGCCCAGATTATGATATAGAAGCAACTATGTGTTTCTTTAAAAATATTTAAAACCATTCATTTCTGTTCATATAAACAAACATTTTTCTGTTAGGTAGACGTGTTAAATTCGAAGCGTGTCTAGGCATCCGGTGCTTGCGTAATTAACAATGGCAACTAGAGCAGCTTATATTATTATGGTGAGAAAATGTTTACGAAAATGCAAACGCATTCGTCAGATAAGAACTATCCATTTATGCTACTTAGTGAAAAGTGTGAAGCAACGTATATGAAGGAAAAAAAAATAATCCTACGGTGTCATGTACAAAATACGTTTCATTGAACTACAAACTCTTAAATATTAATTTATTCCCGTAAACNCAACTATGTGTTTCTTTAAAAATATTTAAAACCATTCATTTCTGTTCATATAAACAAACGTTTTTCTGTTAGGTAGACGCGTTAAATTCGAAGCGTGTCTAGGCATCCGGTGATTGCATAATTAACAATGGCAACTAGAGCAGTTTATATTATTATGGTGAGAAAATGTTTACGAAAATGCAAACGCATTCGTCAGATAAGAACTATCCATTTATGCTACTTAGTGGAAAGTGTGAAGCAACGTATATGAAGGAAAAATAATAATCCTACGGTGTCATGTACAAAATACGTTTCATTGAACTACAAACTCTTAAATATTAATTTATTCCCGTAAACTCAATACAGTGTAGAACCAGCAATGTCAGATAATTCCTTAAGGAGTTTTTTCGTTTACTCAGCAAAGCTAAGTGTGATGGAATATATAATTATTTATGATGTTACGTAGTAGATATTAAGTTAACATTTCTATAGCATAAAAGTTTTTGCTATTATATTGAATTGTGGGCAATTAAAGGGTTAATTTTCTCGAAAGAGACATCATATTTTGCCATGGCGTGCGTGTACATTTCAAAAAACCTAGCAGGCGCGTTCTCTCTAAACACGACGCAGCCTGCGAGCTTGAAATTTCTGGATCGAACTTCATAATTTATGAGCGCGCTCGCTGGCAATTTGAAATTCAGTAATCCCCACCCCCGACGCTCACGCCGCGCCACTTCACTGAATTACGGCCGACTGGGGGGTAGAAGTTCAAAGTGAAACCTCCGGTAAGTCTCGGGTGAAACAGTAAATTTGTTATGATTCCGTGCGCGAGGCGGGCATACGCGCGCCCACTTGCAACACTTTGCGGACTGAGCGAGAGCACAGAACACCGAGGAATGCCGACGCGAGGAATCGAAGAATGTCATCTGGAGAAACCCGCGGGGTTTCCGCGAGTTCACATGACGCTTTAGGTTGGACTCGTAAACTGCGTTGCAAATGCGTTGCCAAGTCTTTGAAATACACGTTTTTATTCAAAACTATTAAACGTGCGTCCAATTTAATGATCTAAAAAAAGAACACACACTTCAGACGAGGGCAGTTGAGTNATTCAAAACTATTAAACGTGCGTCCAATTTAATGATCTAAAAAAAGAACACACACTTCAGACGAGGGCAGTTGAGTTCTTTTAAGACGTCATGCGCTGTAGCGAAACCATTTCAGAGTACTGTAAAATTACTAAAAATGGCTTTTTGAATCCCGACCATGCCCTGTAGGACTTCGAACTAGTAATGCACATGTGAAATGACCAATCTAACGACGGGATAATGCGCTCTTCATGAAGTAACCAGCTTGGCGTTTGACGGTTTAGGAATATTAGAGCGACGCTGGCCCACAACNACCGCTGGAGCTCACCCACCACAGCTGACATCATACCAGCAATCGTTAAGTATCCAATCGCAGCGCAGAGAAGCCGCCCACTTAACCACGAGGTCGTCCGCAGTTAATCCGAGTAGTCAAATACCCTAATTAGAGTACCACACCTCTCAAGTGTTGATGGATGTAGTTCTTGTGTAAACTCCAGACAATATATTCTTCCTTCAAAATGAAACAGTAAAAGACTACATTATTGCGAACCCATTAACCTTCATGCATCATATAGTGTGTGCCTGGAGGCATTAACTACGACGCTATAATTCACCCTGTCTTCCACAGTGGCGTAGCATCAAGCTTATTGAGAAATGTCGAGCTTAGCGTAGCCGTCAAATGAACTCTTGAAGAGCGGAGTGGAGGTCTTGAGAGCCGATGAGGGCGAAGCGAGCTGAGTACGGAGCAGAGCCGGAATGCGAGGGGGAGCAGGAAACGGGAGATCCCCGAAAGAAACCCGTCGACCAGCAACATCATCCGCCACGATTCAGACGGGGGTGAACTCGTAGGGAATCCAACCACTGTACCAACGCGGCCCCATGAACTCGCAGAATTTCTAAATCTCTAACGATCAGTATGGCTTCACTGGCCTACAACATGGCGGCACATCGTTTGTCGATCAGCGCCTGGGAAGAATATTTCTCTAGGGAAAAGAAAGGCCAGTAGGGATATTTTAGCAGCATGTTAGAGTGGATCACACACAAGGCTCCCTTGTCTCCTGAAGATTGGCGAGGTCAATGAACGACCAAGCACGCCTACATCAAACGAACCTCCTCGTAATTACACTTATATTATGTTAACCGAGTATTCCATTTCCAAATGGATCCTTTTCCGTGTACATTGCTTTTCGGGAAACGGTGAAAAATTTATATGCAGTGTATTTTATAATAGGGCTGCATGAAATTTAGGTACCGATGTTACTGTTTGTCACGAACATTGTCTGCAGGAATTAGAAGCTTCTGAAACAAAGCATTCCCCATAAAATGTAACAAATTAGATTTAATGGTTGTGGACAAGGGCTGCTTTGGAAATGAAATGAATTTAAACCTGTGTTTAAACGNTGTAACAAATTAGATTTAATGGTTGTGGACAAGGGCTGCTTTGGAAATGAAATGAATTTAAACCTGTGTTTAAACGGCCTTCGCGCTTTTTTTGACGTATAAAACATTTGTCATTCCATAACAATTGTTGGGAAGGAACCAACAGAGCCATTATTGGAAATTGCCATATTCATGGACAAGGGATACTTTGTAAATGGACCACTCAACTATTCTGTGGCCAGAGTGTAGCTCGTGAAACTTTGTGTATGAGTACTTTTCTGTCTTCCAAGACCAAACCCACAACGGTATTGAATCATTGTTTTTACTACACTTTCCCGGCTCTTACATAACCGCTGCAGCAAGTCAACAGTAAACGTAATAAACAAAATTCGTTTTCGGGTGATTACCTAATGTACACTGTTATTTATGAAAGCGAACTTAGTTGGAGAATATAGTAAACTCGTCATCTGATTGGCTGGCAGCCAGCCAATAATGAACGTTGCACAGTTGAGTAAGCGTGCGTGGTGTATTGTTGATCAGCAGGATTATGGTAAATGGACTACAGAAACAAACATAAATGCTGTTTCTGCATTGGTGCGTACAGGCGACCAACTTTGACCATAGCTTGACATAAATGTCTGTAAATATATCCCGACCTGAACTAGTTTACAACACTTTATTTCCCCCCAAGACTAATATCACGTTTCAACGCGTCTTCATCCCCGCGTCTTACGCTGTACCTGCTGGTGGGGAATCTTGAGGGGAATACATTTGTAGTATTTTCGTGATATAGTCTATTCGCAGTTTCTTCGNGTACCTGCTGGTGGGGAATCTTGAGGGGAATACATTTGTAGTATTTTCGTGATATAGTCTATTCGCAGTTTCTTCGCACATTTTGAATCAAACATTTGAAAAACCAGGCAAAATATGACGAGTTTCGTTGTTTCATAAAAATTACACGCATTAGAATTTTGTAAAATTTTCATTTATATAAAATTAATTTATTTCTTNGTACCTGCTGGTGGGGAATCTTGAGGGGAATACATTTGTAGTATTTTCGTGATATAGTCTATTCGCAGTTTCTTCACACATTTTGAATCAAACATTTGAAAAACCACGCAAAATATGACGTGTTTCGTTGTTTCATAAAAATTACACGCATTAGAATTTTGTAAAATTTTCATTTATATAAAATTAATTTATTTCTTGTTAAATAGAACTTTTAGTTATATTCTGTCAATTTGATATATATTTCGTTAATAATTAGTATCAATAAATGTATTAAAAGGAACGTGTGTTGGTAATTCCTAAAAACGAATAGTTATAATTGAAAATAAGATTACACTGAGTGTGCACGAATTCGTTGCGGTGTCCCTTTGGTGTAATTTTCTTAACTTAGTTAGATTTGTTTGCATGATTCGGAAGGAAAAGCCTGGAAGTGGAACTTTAACAGGTCTTCAGAAAGGTATGAAGTAACCGTGAACAGCCTTTAGTGCATTTCGTAATTTAGTTGGTTTTTTATTCATTAGATAAAATCAATAAATCTCTGCGAGTAATGATTTCTACAGCAGACATCGCCCTGGTTTATTAATTAAAAAATATGCCTACCTGGGAAATTTTGCAGTTTATTAAGGTGCAGAATACAGAAACTAAATTTGTACTTATATTTTTAACCCAAAAGATACGCGCGGTCATAAAAATAAATTCTCTAAAGTTCGGATGTGCGATAGTTAGAATTTCCTCTCACGGAATAGAAATAAAAATTTTGAAACCCTAAGTTTGTAATGTCGATTTTCAATCTAGTGGCTTAACAAAACGCTTTCAGTGATCTTAACTTTTGATACNAAACCCTAAGTTTGTAATGTCGATTTTCAATCTAGTGGCTTAACAAAACGCTTTCAGTGATCTTAACTTTTGATACCTGCCCACGAATTACATACTTTCAGTATCAAAGTAACCTTAATTTGATTGGCCAGCCAAATATGGAAATCTTTTCTCACAAAGATATGTGGTTAAAAAAAAATGTATGATATCGAGAAATAGCTTTCCAGGAAATCTTCTTGAGAAAGTCAGGTGTATCTAGTTGAAACTGTCACAATTAGCATGTTAGTAATACATTTATTTACTATCCTAAAAATCTCACACTGAACGCTTTGCACTCTGTACTTTGTAAGTAACGTTCACGACAAGCTGAAATTGTGTCACTGATATTAAATGCACAGCTTATTATAGTAATTCCATTTCTGTTGGTCTGTGATTGACCACTTAACACCATCTTATCTCTTCGTATCACATATAAAACACTTCGTACACTGAATAAAATTTATGACAGAATGGTTATCAACCAATCGATTACAGAGTTGTTTGTCTGCCAATCAATTTTTTAAAAGTATTTTTAAATGGTTAATATCAGTTATTATTGAATTATTGTTATCTTTATTGACGATTATTAATATTAGTGTGCTGCAAAGGTATTTTAAGATCTTGACAAGCATTGAAGAAATATTGAAACTTGATTCATGTGAATTTTGCATTCAGTGGAAACGATTTTCTTAATTTTAGTGTGGCACTAGTTACATTCGGTCGAAATGTCCGTAGTGTTAAATGAGCACTTCTGAAAATGATGCTTACGTACAAATATTCTGCCCACTTTTTTTTAAATTCATTTTTTTCTGGTATTAACATTACAGCGGACTGATTTAGTTGATTTATTCCATGTCATAGCTTTGTTATTATAGTCGCCATATAAGTATATGTAGGTTTCTGTTGGTGGTTGGACCTACACACCTTCGNTGTCATAGCTTTGTTATTATAGTCGCCATATAAGTATATGTAGGTTTCTGTTGGTGGTTGGACCTACACACCTTCGTAGTACCGGCTTCAAAACTCCGAGACATTTGTAGAGAGCCATATAATACATGAGTTTAATTACCTGAAGAATTAAATTCACGTTCGTTTTCTTATGATAGATGCATTGGGCATCTACCTGGTACTTGCTGCTAGCTATTCAAAGTATATATATATGGAGAGGGAAAGAGAGAGAAATATTGGTTAGTTAATAACCAGGGATCACTTTCTACCACGAAATAAAATATACAAACTAACACATTCTGAAATTATTACTTCATTTAAAACAAGTGAATAAGTTTACAAATTATATGTTTTTAATAACAATAATTAAAATTGGAAGGATATTTCCTTTTTACAATCTTGCGAGCATATCAAATCTTGTACATGTATCTTTTCCCAGCCCAGGAATGATCCTAGCCAAGAGACGAGCTGTATAAATAACATGCAGTTTTCCAGTAGCAATAGCTGTGATCCCGAAGCAAAAACCATTATATAACATATTATTTCCTGAAATTATGACACTCCAGTTGCGAAACTGCTCAATTAGCCTGCAGACTTAACCCGTTCGGTCGTGGACACGTTTCAGATGAATGAAACTTAAGATGTGAACTGTACACAGCGAGGCGTCAGTGCCCTGTACTTTTGAGGGCTTTCCTTTTAGCTCACCTAATCTGTGGAAATTTACATGCAACTTTGACATGAATGGCTAAAGCCAATGTCATCGAGTAGAATTAAAACGTATGTAAAAAAAATTACGGGGCTGCAACAATTATACTCAGATGTGTCCAAACGGGTTTATAACATCATAAAGTGAAGTCACTATCGTCAGTATTTCCTATGAGGTGATATTATTATATTCATGCTCGTGATAAATAACTTTAATGATACTGTACTATCAGAATAAAATCAACGGCTGAATGAAGAAATAGTTGTATGTGAAAGCACTTGATACATATACGAAAGAACGCGGTTCTACTCTAGGTGCTGGCAAAGGTGCTCCTCTAATTTGTATTTTTTTGTGAATTCAGTTTAAAAATTGCTCCTTCCTTTTCCTCATTTTTTCATAAGACTTTTTTTAGAGAGTATAATAAAAATAACTTAATTAGACTTCTGAATAAGTAATTCTATAATAGTTTGTCAAACGTTTGCATTGACTAAGAGTCTTGTAAAGTATGTTTAATGAAGATAGTATAATTACGTCCATGAAAGCATGATACAACAATTTTAAGTTACCTATTGTTACACGGAAGGGCGTTTCCAAAAGTACCATCAGAGTTATAAATGCGCGTGCAGATGGCAGCACCCTCGAAGAGATTGGGTCATTTACATCTACCTATAAAAACACTCTGTGTCGACAACTAAAACACACATAGGTTAGAGCATAAGAAGCTGAATAAAAAATAATGTGTTAGGCTCTTTAAAAGCACATAAATACACTTAGTATACACTGCTGACAATTTTTTCCCTGTGATTTTACTATAACGTGCAAACAAGTACGTGCCCGTTAAACCACTTACAAATTGCTTTTATAATCTCGGACTTTCCATAAATTTCTCAGAATTCTCTATGAAATCGCAGAATATTTCCCTAAATTTGTTAGTTTTTTTCTTATACGAACTGTTTAAGGAAAAGTATTACGGGAATTATTTGTAGTTTTCGCTATGCGAGTGTTTAACTGTGTATACACATAAAAATTAATTTAAAAAATGGGACATTTTATTTCGGCGCGAAATTTGAATTTCGGGGTCCGCAACTCTAACCAATCATATACAACCTTCTACGCATGTGACGTACGTAAAGTTTTCAGTTTCTAGCAACGTTTGAGTGTTGCAAGTGCTGCTATCTGTTACATATGCTTGATGCCACTTCCACACGTTTGAAGGAAATAATCCAAGTGGCGTAGACATTCTAATTTAGCTATAGATTGATTCTGCACTTTCCGTTCCTGAAACCCGAAACTACCTATAGGAAATACGTAGACGTCGCGTATTTTATATTCATGAATCTCGGCTCGGTTTTTAGACATTCAAGGCTGTTCACGGTAAACTAAATGCCTTTGAAAGCCCTGCTTGTGTTCTACTTGCTTGCACATAATGCATTCTTCCGCCATGTTTTAAATCAACATCAACACGCGCCTAATCACTTTACTCATGCGTTGGTCCAGTGAAACTGAGGAATTATTAAAAAAGTAACTTAAATATTTTTCAAGTTTACTTGCACTTATATGAATTACGAAGACAGGCAGGGTCAGTGATATTATCATGTGTTGATTCTAAAAGTGATCACTTTACCGTGAACAGGGTTTGCGAACCGTGTTTCCGTGTGTTAGCTGTAGAATTACCGCACAAACGTCCGTGGGTATACGTAAATGTTTTTGCAGGTACAGCTTGCTGAAAGTGTTGATTTCGCTCCCGTTAATTTATCTGCGCTCGGACGTGCTAAGCAATTTGTTTCTGCCATTGTGGGGCGGGGCCGAAGGGGGCTGGAAGACTTGTAAACTGTACAGCGGTGTTTGAGGTGACGGAAATGCGTTGTCTGGCGCAGTGCTAGCAAAGCGAAGCCTCCGGACGGAGGACGAAATTACATTAAGGAACCGGCAATTACGGCGTGCTTGATGAAAAGCCTGGGACGGTCGTCAACAGTGTTTACAAAGGAACTTCCTGCGGCTTTGATGTACCTGCGGCAGTCGCCCAGCTTTCCTCTTCCGGTGGCCATCGCACAAAGAACGGACAACAGCAGCTCGCTAATTGAAGAAGTGGTTTCGTTCTTTTTTGCCCATACTGATTCGCCACAGCAACACGACAACAAACCAATAAAAATAAACAACACAAACAGTCGGTCACAAAAATATACACTCAAAGCGCTGGGTTTCGCATTTTTGTTTTTTTTTTTCTTTTTCAACAATGTGCGCATTTATTCATCTTTCAAATATTATACTTAACGTTTAATAAAGCCACTCAGAATACATTACTTTATTATTTCATTTGTTAGAAACGACATTGCTTAAACGTGCTGTATTTAGGTAGGTAGGAAGTTTAGCTGAACGTCTCGTCAACAGCGAGTTAATTAAAGACGTGGCATGTGGCGGAGGGAAGAGAGAAGTAATGTGAAGGTATCGGCCATGACCTTTGTCAAGGACTCATATCACCATTCGCCTGGTGTGATTTCAGCAAACCATGGGGAACCGAAATCAGAATGGCTGGACCGGGAATCGAACCCAAGTCCCCCCGGATGGGAGTCCAGTGAGTTACGCACCACTCGGTGTGCTGTGTCTATTTTGATACGTTACTCGATCCGCTACCACAGCCAACGAGCTGCAGTCTTTTTGTTGGTCGATAGTGTTGAGTCAGTGACAAAATGAAATCGTAGCTCGGGTTACTTGCCAGTTTCACACAAGAAAAACCATTGAGAACTGAGCCTGGGTCTTACGCAATATGTGATCCTGCGTACACCATCATGACCACAGGTCATCAATAAGTAAAATATACAGTAGGTACATGGTTTTTTTTGCATAATTGTGTGCCAGATTAACATTTCTGGAAACAAAAATCAAATGTACTGTTTATAAAATAATCTAGCAGAACTTCTCGACGTTGCACGGGCATAATACCGCAATGATTGTTACATGACCACGTTTTAGGGGGTTTGGGTGGTTTTGGCACTAATTAAAGAGGAAAAGGGGGGGACTGGAGCACTTTTTGACCTACAAAGTATTTTATATAAGTACTGAAAGGTATAAATACCAAATTTGTTGAACAGTGTAGAATTGTGTAAGAAACAAGCATGCATATATGATAATGATGAAAAATTTAAGATAGGTAGCTCTGCATTAATTCGTTATAAGATGGGGTTGGCAAAAATATTTTACTAAATTTCAGAGGTTTTCAAAAGTAACATTAAAAAATACATTTCCTTATTTTCAAAAAATATGAAACTATAAGCTGTTCCCATGACATATATTTCATTTATGCGTGTTGCTCTTATAAATTGTTTGTACCGATATAAGTTCATACTGTGATATAAACAAGCTGTGCCGAAACACAAATAATTTACATACAAATTCGTTCAACAACTCATATATTAAAATATACGTTGAAATAAAGTAGCTCCCTAGATTATTTTGACATGATACTTGGCATTAAATCAGCAATGTTCACAATAGTTTTTTTTCCTAGATCCACACAAAAATATTAAAACCTGGCATAATTTAATAAAGCGCCCTCTATATTGGAATTACACAACTTGAGTAAAGTATATATAAAACTATTATTTATTATCTTATAGTCATTCTAGTCACATATCATTTTGATTGCTTTGCCCAAAACAATTAAAGATATATGTGCCTAGAACGACTTTAAGAGCAATTAGAAAGGAGGGCAGCTCTATGAGCCCACTAAAGCATCCTTTTCATACAAATACCATGTTAAAATTATAATTTAAAAATGTAATGAAAAAATAGAAATTTCTGTGTACTCTGAAAGCTCCAGCCGAATAAAATGTTACTCAGAGTTCACAATTAAAAATGTTGACAAAGCCCAACGGGAGAGTCGTAGATACAAAGTATTAAAAAAAAAGAATTATTCTTGGGCAGCAAACAAGACTGCACACAACACGTTAAAAACTGGCAACACACAGTAACGCTAGGGATTTAGCTAACGCAAAAACGAAATTTAGACTGGCGCCCAAGACTACAATTTTGAAAAAAAAAAAAAAAACACCNACACAAAAATATTAAAACCTGGCATAATTTAATAAAGCGCCCTCTATATTGGAATTACACAACTTGAGTAAAGTATATATAAAACTATTATTTATTATCTTATAGTCATTCTAGTCACATATCATTTTGATTGCTTTGCCCAAAACAATCAAAGATATATGTGCCTAGAACGACTTTAAGAGCAATTAGAAAGGAGGGCAGCTCTATGAGCCCACTAAAGCATCCTTTTCATACAAATACCATGTTAAAATTATAATTTAAAAATGTANGGAGGGCAGCTCTATGAGCCCACTAAAGCATCCTTTTCATACAAATACCATGTTAAAATTATAATTTAAAAATGTTATGAAAAAATAGAAATTTCTGTGTACTCTGAAAGCTCCAGCCGAATAAAATGTTACTCAGAGTTCACAATAAAAAATGTTGACAAAGCCCAACGGGAGAGTCGTAGATACAAAGTATTAAAAAAAAAAGAATTATTCTTGGGCAGCAAACAAGACTGCACACAACACGTTAAAAACAGGCAACACACAGTAACGCTAGGGATTTAGCTAACGCAAAAACGAAATTTAGACTGGCGACCAAGACTACAATTTTGAAGAAAAAAAAAAAAAAAAAAACACCACTAACATTACTGCATACCCTAGACAAAACATCAACGTCACAAATACATTAATTCACTAAACAAATACCCAGCTTACACACAAATTCTTGGTCCACGACTCAGCGTTTTAATAGCCCAATCACTCAGTGGCTGAGGATGTGACCATGCAGATTTGAAACCGACGAAGACGACTTGCGCGACGAGCGCTTGCTTCGCAACTTCCACCCCAAAACCAGTGCTCTGGCGTCTAGTCTCTGAACATCTTGACAAAACTTCCAACACAACACACAGAGGTATAGAGAGTAGAAAGCTCGTAGACACTGAAGTAGAAACTGAAGCATAGCATAAATGGTCCATAGAGAGATTATGTTTTCAAAGTAACACGTAGAAAAACATGTAGAACAGTCCAGATATGTTTTACAGTAACATCGGGAGTGATTAGCTCCTTCTTGAACTTGTTGTCCTCGGGGACGGAGGGCAGCCAAGTGCGGAGCAATACAGTGCCGTCAGAGCGGGTCGGTTCTCAAGCTCTAGGAACGGCGTCACGCCAGCATCGAGAGGCGTTGCGGTAGAAGACACGATCTGATGATCTGCCTCCTACAGCAGTCGACTCGAACCGCACCTCTGCAGCACGACGGTGGCGGCGCATGGTGGGCTCAGTGGGAAGACGGGAACAAAATAAAAAAACGCAAAGGATTAGAAAAGGGGATACAAAGAAGTAAAATGGCACAGGATAACGGACCGGGAAACAATGTGCGTTTTCAACATCAGACAAGAACAGCCAAACCGCAGGTAAGAACACATAATCATTGAAATATTAACAGTGTTGCTGATAAGTCTTTACTTGAGACACGTGCGCCTTTTTGAATGAGCGGTTAGAGCTGGGCGAAACACGGTTAACAGTATTAGGACCTAGAAACTTGTTAATCTTAGAAGGACCAAGAAATGTTGGTTTACGCTTCCCCATTATATCCTTCCCCATATTCTTTCAACACCTAATTTTTACATAAGACCAGGTCTCCTAACTTGAAATTAACTGGCAACCTGCCCTGGTCCATCTTAGCTCTAACCTGTAGCTTCGCTGCCTCGAGCCTGCAGTGGACCTCCTCCAGCAGGCAATCACGGTCAGTGTCAACAAGAGGGGAGGGGGGAGGAAAAGGCGGGATATTCCAGATATTAAGCAAGAGATGGCTAAGAGGACTAGCAAGATAAGGGAGTGAAGGAGGAATTCACGTGGANCAATGTGCGTTTTCAACATCAGACAAGAACAGCCAAACCGCAGGTAAGAACACATAATCATTGAAATATTAACAGCGTTGCTGATAAGTCTTTACTTGAGACACGTGCGCCTTTTTGAATGAGCGGTTAGAGCTGGGCGAAACACGGTTAACAGTATTAGGACCTAGAAACTTGTTAATCTTAGAAGGACCAAGAAATGTTGGTTTACGCTTCCCCATATTCTTTCAACATATAATTTTTACATAAGACCAGGTCTCCTAACTTGAAATTAACTGGCAACCTGCCCTGGTCCATCTTAGCTCTAACCTGTAGCTTCGCTGCCTCGAGCCTACAGTGGACCTCCTCCAGCAGGCAATCACGGTCAGTGTCAACAAGAGGGGAGGGGGGAGGAAAAGGCTGGATATTCCAGATATTAAGCAAGAGATGGCTAAGAGGACTAGCAAGATAAGGGAGTGAAGGAGGAATTCACGTGGAAACATGTAAAGCGCTATATAATCAAACAGTAATAAAATCCAAATCCTGATCCAACTTACTGTGGTACTGATTATAGAAAATGGTTAAGCAAGCTTTCAGATTTTCATTAAATCCCTCTACCTGATTGCCTTTGCGGTAGTAGGGACCGGAAATAAAATGTTTGATATCCCATCGAAAACACATATTCTTAAAAACCTTATAAGTGAGGTACTTAGAATTATCAGTGACAAATAAAACAGGAGCACTTAACACCTTTCACGCCTGATCAGTAACCGCGTTAACAATGGAAGACACTTTCATGATTCGCAGTGGTAACAGAATAACAAACTTGGTAAACCTATCCAACAAAATTAAAATGCACTTAATTCCCTTCTTAGATCTGACTAAGGGTCCAAATATATAAAGGTGAACTGTGCTCCAAGGTACCTGAGGAATCTACATCACTACCTGCCCGACATTAGAATGCTGAGCCTACTTTCATTTGACACAGGTCCCACGAACGCACAAAATCAGAAACGTCGCCCCTTAAACTAGGCCAGGCAAACTGTACAGTAATTTTATTGAAAGTCTTACTAACATCCAGGTAACCACCAAACATGGAATCGTGAAAATAGGACAATACCATAGCCCGTAATGATTCCGGCACAACACTCTTATGAGCACGTCCACTTTCACCAGTAAAATACAATTTCCCGTTTTCAACAACATAGGAGAGTACAACACCGCTGCTCAGGTTCATTTTTAACCTGACCACAGAAACTGTGATCCCCTGGACTTGACGTAAATTTACAAAAAATTCAAAGAAGCCCTCTCTGATATTAAGAGAAGTCTCTGGTATTGCCACGTCATCCTTTTCAAAATCCTGAAGATCGTACATTCTGGATAAAGCATCTGCTACCCTGTTTTCGGAGCCTCGGACGTGACGAACATTGAAACGGAAACGAAACAGACGTAACACCCAGCAACCTAGCTTTCCTAACTCTTGATGAAGGTAAAGGACCCAGCTAAATGACTGGTTGTCCGTGTAGAGATCAAATTCGCCGTGTTCAATGTATAGCGCAAATATATCAAGCCCATAAACACATACCAGGGTTTCTTTATCGTAGATACCCAATTTTCGCTCCGTCTCCGTGAGTCTGCGACTGTCGAAAGCCACTAGCGCCAAACCTAACTTATTCCGCTGGCTCAGGACAGTGCCAAAATCCAGATACGATGCATCTGCTTGTACGACAAAACGGCGTGAAAAATCCGGTAGAAGGAGCACCGTTGGTAATGCTTACTTCTGCTTTAGCAGGGAAAATGGTGACTCCTGCTCCTGACCCCACTAAAAAATTACTCCTTTTTTTTTTTTTAACGAGTTCAAGGGTGCTGGCAATTATGGAACATTCTCTATAAAACGGGAGTAATAGCCCAGTATTCCTAAAAGATTTTGCACTCCGCTCAAGGTTTTTGGGCGAGGGAAATTTAATATAGGAGCCACACGATAAGGATCAAACATCTGTTGACCCTCGCAGAGAGATATCCCAAGAATTTAAATTTATTCGAACCCAACGTAACCTTATTGGGATTAACCGTCAAACAAACTTCCCGCATTTTAAGAAACACCTGACGCAAGTGGGACAAATAAGACTCGAGATCTTCCCGGTTTATAATGATGTCATCGATATAGTTAAANACTCGAGATCTTCCCGGTTTATAATGATGTCATCGATATAGTTAAAAACCAACTTAAATTTATGTTCAGACAGGATATTGTCTAACGCTTGTGACAAGGCTTTACTGCCAAAATAAGAACCCACAGGAATATGTGTGAACTCGTACTTTATCCACGGCTTGCTAAAAGCAGTATATTTCCTGCAGGAGGGATCCATCAAACATTGGTGAAAGCTATAATTTAGATATAACACCNTAACCTTATTGGGATTAACCGTCAAACAAACTTCCCGCATTTTAAGAAACACCTGACGCAAGTGGGACAAATAAGCCTCGAGATCTTCCCGGTTTATAATGATGTCATCGATATAGTTAAAAACCAACTTAAATTTATGTTCAGACAGGATATTGTCTAACGCTTGTGACAAGGCTTTACTGCCAAAATAAGAACCCACAGGAATATGTGTGAACTCGTACTTAATCCACGACTTGCTAAAAGCAGTATATTTCCTGCAGGAGGGATCCATCAAACATTGGTGAAAGCTATCATTTAGATATAACACCGAAAACACACGGGATTTACCCAAGTGCTGAAGAGCGCAATCAATATTAGGCAACGGAAAAGGATCTTCATGATTTTCCTTGTTTACATGAGAATAGTTTACCACCAAGCGATACTTGTCACTTTCCTTTTTGGTCACCAAAAACCCTCGATGAACAGTACTCTGACGTGAATGGGACAGTTACGCCAGCTTCGATGAACTTATCTATGATTTCCCGAAATGTTTGGGGCTTAAGGGGAGGAGATTTGAAATGACGGTCGCGCTCCGTGATATCTTCCGTCAAAGGTAACTTGAAAGGAAGGACATCGCCTTTACCAATGCGTGAAGAGATGACATCACTAAACTTCCCCTTCAACTGATCCAATTAAATTTGAAAATCAGTGGCAGAACTCGTGCCGTCAAATAAAGGAGAAAACAAGTACGGAACTCATTCCACCTGAAGACCAACCTGGATTTTCGGAGCAAACCCAAAGGACAGATAAAATTCGTCGAAGTTAACCGACGTCCTAGTATTCCATAGAAATTCAAGCCCTAATAAAAAAAATGTCACGGGAAATGTCTGAAAAAAAACCCAAAAAGGAAACGTCCACGAAAATCTACCAATTTTAAAATGTAGGGTCACTACAACGTTCCTTCTAACGATATCACCGTTAGCCACACATAAACCTTTCTCAGACATACACATGGCACGCCTTTCGGATACGATCTTCGAATCCAATATTTAATTCAAGAAGGAATTGCTCAAGACACAAAGCGTAGCCCCAGGGTCAACCAAGGTTGAAAAATTCCTCTCCCCACAGGTTATCAACACCGTACACTTCCTAATACTGCACGGGGCTTTATTTTTTACCCGTTTGGAAAAACTACGCCGATTTCCAGTAAAGTTTCGTTTCCCGCATTAGGACAAGTCCTACGCCGGTGTCCAAGCTCGCCTCAACGAAAACACTTTCTTTCGGACATCGTACGCCTGCTATGTTGACAATCCTTTGCTAATTTTCCCTGAAGAACACTATTACTGGACCGTAGGAAAAATACGCGTTTCTCGACAACCTGCATATTAGAAATTTGGCCAAACGACGCGGAGTTACAGTCGCGGCCGG
>NQII01008810.1:40379-63022 GCA_002778355.1 Clitarchus hookeri
CGATACTCGCTAGAGGCTACAAGACGGCCTTGGACTTCCACAGCTAACAGGTGTAGCTCACGAAAATTACGTGCAACAGAAACTAACGTGCATTGAGCGCGCACGTGCGGAGCCAAATTATCTGTGATAATACTGACCAGTTCGGATTCACTCATTTGTAAGCATAAGGTACATTTAAATGCACAAATGGAATTAACAATTTCATCCACAAGCTTGCCCGGCCTTTGGTACCTGTAAATAAAGTCACGTCCCCAATTACTCTTAACGAGCAGGGGAAACAAAGCCTCTATAACTCTGCGTTTGAACCCTGCAAAAGTACCACCTTCACATGATTTCTTCACAAAGATGTTGTTATATAAATCCTTCAAATTTAATTGCTATGGCTTTCAGGAGACTATACTCAGAACTCAAACATAGACAGGCTATTTTACTCATTGCGATAAATAAACATAGAATACTAACTGGTCCTAGGGATGTCAACAGAGGTAGGTCCTGCAAAGCCACCAGGAACAGTTTGTCTACTTTAGGTGGACCATGGGTGACACTCACAGGGGACCACTCGCTGAGAGGGTTGCACCATCGGACTTTGTTGACACCACAAGCCCACCGCAGCTCCACTACGGCCATCGTTTCATCAGCTTCGAACTCGAGGTCTCGTAAAAAATTCAAAAGTTCTTCCTTCTCGAGCTTGTAGATAATCCCGAACTCGGCCATTTCATGCAACAGATATGACATGCAGATTTGAGAAAACAATATAGCAGGGTTCGCGCATAAATGTTTTGTGCCGAAATACTAATAATATACATACAAATTCGATCAAACACTCACATATTTTGCCAACAAATATACATTCAAACAAATGTAACACCCTTAATTATTTTCATATGAAACTTGGCAATTAATAAGCAATGCTAGAAAAAATTTGTTTGTCTAGATCCACATAAAATTATTAAAACAAAACATTATAATTACACAACTTGTGTAAAGTTCATGTATAACAATTATTGATTCCCAAAACAATTAAAGCTATATAAGACTATAAAAGCAACAAGAAAGGAGGGCAGCCGTATGAGCTCAGTAAAGCCCCTTTTTCACGAAACCAACGCGTTAAAATTAGCATTCAAAACGTCGTATAAAAAATTGAAATTTCGGCGGAGGCAATCAAATGACTCGTCAAAGCTCCTACCTAATAAAATATTACTCAACAAGAACAATTTTAAATGTTGACAAAGCCCAACGCGAGAGTAGTGAAAACCAAGTATTTATAAAAGCATTATTCTTGAGCAGCAAACAAGACTACACTCAACCCAATAAAAACAGGCAACACACAGCAACGCTAGGTTATAGTTAAGGCCGAAATCAAATTCAGACAGGCGACCAAGACAGCAATTTAAAAAAAAAACCTAACATTACCGCATACGCAAGATAACACATCTACGACAGACAAGATATTAAGTAATTCAAAAAAACAACTAAAAAACATATTCTTGGTCCACAACTCACTGTTTTAATTGCCCAATCACTCGGTGGCTCAGGAGACGTTACAAATTACAAAATGCCCCAATGCGGATTCCCGTCCGTTGGACGACAAGTGCGACAATATAGTCCATAGCAGCAAATCTTCAGGAACACGATCAGGCTATGGCAGGGCGTAGAATAGACGGAGCGCGAGCCGTGCAATGACTTCAATAAACTGGCAAGATGATAAAAAAATATGACGCACTAGCGGAAGGGTTAACGAGGGAGGGCGGACAGGGGAGAAAAAGAAAGGGTATCCGAGCCGAGCATAGAGCATACCACCGCACAGAGTTGGAACCGTTGAAGACGACTTGCGCGACGAGCGCTATGGTCTCAATGCGACTGTGCAATATTAATTGCCTCCAGAGAGTTTACTTCATTTTATAAATATCAATTTATTGGCTTACAGTTTATAATGTAAACGTAAAAAAAATTTGTACACCGAACTTAAAAATTTGGCAATAATAAAAATTGCAGAACTTCTACGAAATGTTTTTGTTAACCTGTTGCATTTGTACTTATTGAAAAGCAGGTAATATAGAACTACAGAAAAATTCATTCTTGCAGTCATACTGACACTTTGTAAACAGTTTTAATCCTCTTCGAACAAGCCCAAATGGTTCGTACTAATAGCTAGTGAGTCATAGATTACAAGAATTTACTCAGCAAGGGCAGTTGTCTCGACAGAGCAATAAAAATGTTGACATGTATTGATATAGTACATAAGGTTTCGTTTTATGACTTGTATAGCTACTTGTATATTTATTTGGTTTAAAATTCACTATGTTTTTGTAAGAACTCTTAATTTTATCGAAATTTATGAAACTATGCTGAGTATGGAATATTCGTAATCAATGCAAATGATTAAATTTCACATACTTAAAATGAAAGCCATAAAAAAAATTTGCGTTGTGTAAAATGCTTTAATTTATTTTACCTAAAAAATGGCACATATCAATAGAATATTGGACAGCATTAAAGACAGAGAAGGAAGAATGCCAGGATTCCACTTTGGTAATGAGAGAGAGGAGGTTACAAAAGCTTCACACATTTTAGTGAAAAATTTAACTTGCTTAATTGATAGAGTAGGGAAAAACATAGTAGGTTATTTCTATCCACCATCCTTAAAATGCTCTTCACAAATATACAGGTATATAGACATACATTTTTAGAAAATTATATTATTAAGTCGTGTGTGTATATATCTACAAATAATAATCGCACTTAAAAAGCAAAAAAATTGGTTTTCTGACTTCATGGCATTAAAAGACGTAAGTCTAAGGAATTTAGTCATTTCTGATCATGACATGACAATATTACTCTTATTTTTTCTGGTAGTCGGTGATTCAAATGAATGTTAGTAAAATTCCCGCCGGAGAATGTCTTAATGGTGTCTATGGTTCAAGGTTTATTGCTTCAGGACATGTTTCGAACGAAAGAAACACTGCAGAATGTTAAGATTTTCCGTTCCACAAAAATTGTCGGCGTGAAAATAGTTGTGTATGTTTGTCGCAATTGATCCATCGGTTATTACACTCGAATCGTAAGAAGTCAAAGGCATTTACTACTGATTGCAAAAAAATTAAAAATGTTAAACATTATAAAAGTTTTATAAATTTATTCAATGTAGAAACCTAGATTATTAGTTTAAAATATTGCCAGAAGTTTCTCAACGATTGCAATTTATTGTGATGTAAAATCTTTGCATTCAAAATTTTTTGCCACCTGGTTAAGCTGAAGGAAATGAAAACACTAGGTAAAATAATTTATCGAAAAATATTTTAATGTAAATAATGAAGCCATTATCTGCTAAAAAAAGTCGTGACTATACCAGAGAAAATGGTATATTATAATGCCCTGACTATATTTCATCTTCATTTGTACACTCAACCGGTTACGAACTTCTAATTGGTTTCTTGCTCTCACAGAGCAAAACCCAGAGTTGATAAGTAAACAGAGTCGAAATGGAATGGTGATACTTTTAATGCAGGCGTACTCATTATAATGATTGGCTGTACTGAGCTCTGAGCGTAGGCATTGTATCTTATTGGCTACTGTGTGTTGCGAAATATTCCACATTGGCTGTGCTTCCTCCTGACAAGTAGGTTACCAGGCGCAGATTGGCGAACTGCGGTCCGACATGTTGCTAGCTATCGACGCCATTACGGTAGCGCGTGCAGCTGTAGTACGCTGTATAAGGGAGCCAAGGTGGTATAGTGGTTAGACTACTCGCCTCTCACCTGGGCGAATCGGGTTCGATTCCTGGTGAGGTCACTCCCGGATTTTCGCATGTGGGAATCGTACCGGACGATGCCGCTGGTCAGTTGGTTTTCTCGGCGATCTCTACTTTCTCTCGTCCTTGCATTCCGGCGCTGTTCCATAACTCACTACGCTTCACCCCCATCAGCTCTCAAGAAATCGATGTTAAGAGCCACTGAAATCTCTTCATTCACTCACTCATTCGCGGTATCAGCCAATGTTTTACCTTTGTATACTTA
The DNA here is from genome assembly GCA_002778355.1 of Clitarchus hookeri. Classification (NCBI taxonomy): domain Eukaryota; kingdom Metazoa; phylum Arthropoda; class Insecta; order Phasmatodea; family Phasmatidae; genus Clitarchus; species Clitarchus hookeri. The sequence continues at coordinate 44,396 of NQII01008810.1, forward strand.
TGTACACTCTGACGAGTACGTGAATAGACCTACGCGTTTTTACATGTTCTATATTGCATCAATGTCATCCATTAGATATCATATTTAGGAAATTGCAAAAGTATGAAAAACTTACAAGTTAATCAAGCATAACGTGTTCCCGAATGAGTAGGTATATGCCATTCACGGTTACTTCACACTTTTCTGATGCTCTGCTTAAGTTATACTTTTGGTTACCGATTACGTATCCTTCTTCCACATGTAAACTTAAACACTGCCATTAGACTACGTTTAAACTATTAAATGCTTGTTTACTGTTTTCAGACGTTCAAACGATTTAGCAATATTTCAAAAACCATTTTGTAAAATTCTCCACAATTAAGTCCTATAACCATAGCTAGGTGAGCTTTGTAACTTTTAGACCATTTATATGTTTACGGTAGTTCTGACGGTTATTTTTTTTCATTGTTAATATATCTGTAATACACGACATAGCACATTGCACATAATACACTTTTATACTTTGCCGCAAATGTGTTTAACCTTGTTATAACTGCGGGGAAAAAATTGTAGTTTATAACATCATGTTATTAATGTGTTGGGTTAAGGACGCCCTTTGTTGGAATAAATATTAAAACGAAGTGACAACCAGTCCAGTGAAAATTCAAGCACCCAACTGGTGTCGCCTATTTATTGTACGTAGCCACGAAAAACTTAACAAGTTTTGAACATGCACACTAACAGACATACCGTAACTTTGATTCCACTCATATTTATATGCATTGGTACTTACTGTTCTCTAGGGATATTTCATTATTTATTTAAATTTATCTGGCTGGGCTTAGTATTTTGTTGGGGTTGTGGCAAAAATTGAAATCACAGAAACGTAAGCGCGTTGCAAAATTGTGTTTGAAACACCTAGAGCAAGGTTACAACGACGTGATAAACAGGCAGAATTTAAAAAAATTTATTTCGTATTACAAACATTTTACTGTTAAACTTTAAAAATTTCGCACGTCCGATATTTACAACTACACACACACACACATACACACACTTACATTCGCACACACACACACACACACAGCGGTCACGGTGCACTTTACAGTATATTTATTCCTGCTGTAGAAAAACATATTTATCACAACATCGTAACTTGTCTAGGTAGGTTTAAAAAACACGAGTACGAACTTGACGCTTCCTTCAGAAACACGACATGTCATGTCGGCGTCGCCAGTAATCACTTCTGCCAACTTCATATTTGTAACTGTCCCGCCATCACATCTAAATAAGTTATAAGTATTCAAACAATAAAATCAAGTTTCACTTGTAAGTTACAAATTCAAAAATCGTTATTTTTGCTGTAATAAGTATGACATATGCTACAATATAAAACATGTATAATTTTCTTGCTGCTACAGGCACTACGCAACTTCCCAAGAGAGAGAGTTAGAGAGAGAGAGAGAAAGAGATAGAGAACGAGCGACAAGCTCCGCTTCGCCTATTCAATTTTATTCTTCGCACAAAAAAAAAACACAATTTCACTAGCGCATACGCACGGTAATTTGTGCTTATATTTTTAACCGTAACAATGCAATATGTTTTCTTTAGTGCTGCCTATAAATTAAAGTAAACCAATACGCAACGTTTAATTTACAAATAGCAAACCAAACAACTTGGTTATAACAGTATTGATCTGTGAACTATTTCTTACTAGCCGTTGTCAAAACATCGCTGGCCTCACTTTATTTAATTCGTATTTAATACGAAAAAAAAAGTAATGGAAGACACTTAGTTAAAGTTTCATTTCTTCAATAATACAGTTCTATAAAGTAAATTACAGTGTTAGATATTTGTGGTATAGAAGTTATTATAAAAACAGGTTGACATGTTACGCCTAGAGTGATTTTTCACAGATTAGTTTCAAAACAGCCGAAGAAACCGTGAATAATTTACGCGAATTCTTTTACGCTATTGTCCCAACACATTACCCTGTCTAACATAGCCTCATGGAGTCCAGCGACTATAACCATTAGGGGCAGTGATATTTCGCGAAAAGATTTCAAGACAAGATAAAGTTCAAAGCACTGTAGGGTCGTCCAGCTTCTTTGATAGGCTAAAAAATGTTCTGGCCCGTGTTAACTGTTTGCGCACAAATCACGAAGGTTCAGTGTCGGAGTTGCTTAGTCCTGAGTGGCTTGGTCAAAGACAGAGACGGCACCAGCAGCCAATGGAGGTATAACAACAGCTGAGGTGTGTAAATAGTATAAAAGTCTAATGTGTGCTCCAATTATTACGCGAAAAGTCGCTGGTTCTAATAATCATTAATGTTTATCCTTTGTCCAGATTCTTCCAGGATGTGCCTTTGAGCAGAGTTTCAATACCACATATTCAAACTGTCACCCAACTGTTGACCTAGTGATATGTGTCTTAAAGGATAAAGGCAGTCGCGGTTATTTGAGAACAATTAAAAATTTCTCTCTATACCACATATCTGCTCCATGCGCATATTTATCATTGGTACGTACCCATAAATCTATTTATGCGTTGATCAAATACAGATGGTTATCAAAATAACGGAAACTCCTTAACGAACATGATATGTGCAGATCACGTCGGACTGTGATTGCAGATACAGGTTGTTTGAGATGGTGGTCGAGTTCTGACGTCAATTGTTTACATAAGCTCTACGATTATTTGTGACAATCCTCTTATTTTTAAGGGGCACCGGCGGCTGAGCCGTTAGACTGCTCGGCTCCCGCCAAGGAAAATCGGGTTCAATCCCCAGCCGGGCCACTCCAGGATTTTCGGAAGTGGGAATCATGCCGGACGATACTGCTGGTCGGCGGGTACTCCCGGGATCTCCCGCTTCCCCCGCCCTTGCATTCCGGCGCTCCTCCATTCTAACCTCATTTTACCCTTATCAGCTCCAAAAATCTCGTTGTTAAAAGCCGACCAATTTTCTCAACTCAACTACATATTCAATTTTCGGCAATCCTGATCACTGAGTATTGGTTTTCGTCCATTATTACTCTTCGTTGATATCGTCTTGCCACGAGTTGTGTACGTCGTCACCAATTTGGATAGTGTTATTTTCGATACACCTATTACTTTGTCAGTCTTCAATACACTTGTTACAACTAACCGTGCTCAACCATTATGCCCTCGTTGAAAATCAGAGAGCCATCTGTGTTTCCACCTTACATAGCTGATGTAGTCCACAAAATAGGTGTTGCCTGTGGGACATCTGTCTAAATGAGAAACTGTTTGGAAATTATATGTAATGTTAATATGCCAGATCGTTCCACTCGGCACATAAATCAAGCTTGATCGGGCCGGAATAAACTAAGAGTCCACAGATTTAACCACAACGATTTTAATACCTGGTTAGTATATAGATCTGCTTTTCATAGAGCTCTGTTAATTGTACTGGAGATACGGGAATTTAAAACAATTTATTTAAAAGAGTACTCGTTTATAAACAAGCTGTTAATATTTTTTTTCGCTTAATTTAATGATAACATGTTTTTCAATTACAAGAAACTGTAATATTCAGCCCCTGATTGAAGCGGTGTGTTTATCAAGAATTTATAACAAATATGGGAATTTTCAACGAAATGTTCTTTAACTCATATATAATAAATTTTAAGTACCTGCTAAAAACTTACATTACAGATGGTTACATAATGGTTAAATGATTATAGCAGATCGGAAGACCTACACTATAAGCATATTCACTGACGCATTACTACAGGAACACCAACTAACACTGTAAATGCAACAAAATAAATACTGTTGCATAGCTTATTTCTTCTAGATCTCGCTTTTTCAACTTCTTCTCATAAAATCTCTTGAAATGCTTGGCAAACATTTTTTAAGTTATATTTTTAGTATTGTTACAACAGTTTCGGCGACCATATGGAAATTGCTGGTTTATGAGAAGTAGAGTGCTGACTGACCTCTTTCTTCTGTACACATTCCGCTAAGTCGTAACATTACCACCTGTTTATCGTCAGACGCTGTAATTGCCTTAATTGCAGGATGATTATGGTGCAGTTGGCATCTATGACCTGGGTAAGTAGGCCTACTCCCGCTATGAATGCCGGGAGCTCGTTGTTGGCATTTGCGGTCTAAATCCCATTAAAGCGCTGGCACAGACAAGTTCAGCATGGAGATTTAAAACTTGTATACAGGAACTCCTTAAAATATTTTCGTAACTGGGGTAAAAATTACTGACAGAAATGTATCCTTTGTAGTTGTAAAATAACAGTAGGTTAAATTTGTAAATGTGTGGAATTATTTTCATAACATCGGGTAAACTAGCTCACGGTTCGTTGTATAAAGCTCTTTATTCAACGGAAATTGCATACATTTAATAAATAATTTCTAGTATTTCGTTAATAGTTAATGTTTGTATATAGTTCCATCTTACTTGAACTAAAACCGTTTTTCATAGGAAGGGAAGATATTTTTATACGAACAGACAGTTAAATGTCTGCGTCATTATGTAGTTAACTATGAAAATGTCGTGCCGAAAGTAGTGAGAAATGCATTTACAGGTAGGCGAAGCACACAATAGTTGTCCTATCCTCTCGTTACAAGGTAGAGACGGTTTCGTGTTTTACAAGGACAGTTTGTGTGGATGTAAAATTTTTTAAATTACAAATTCGCGAGTGCCAGTATTGTCTTAATTGCTACAGTAACACTTCTATGGCAACAGCGACAACGTATGCTTTTTTGTGCCTTGGAAAGTTTCTTACCAGACGGATTTGGCCACTTCATTATCGTGACGCATTTTCGTGACTAGGCGTACTAAGAAACGCTGCAGTTAAGTTAAACCTGTATACCTGGGTGACATACTTCTCAGGCATTTGTTGTGCACCCGCAGATCACAGACGATCTTTCTCGCGACAACCGAGTCCTGAGTGAGTAGGGGCCGCGGTGATGTAGGGTCCAGACAATCCGCCTCCCACCAAGGTGAACCGGGCTCGATTCCTGGCGGGGTTGCACCCGGATTTTCGCAAGTGCGAATCGTGCCGGACGAAGCCGCTGGTTGGCGGGCTTTCTCAAGGATCTCCCATTACCCTCGCCCTTGTATTCCGGCGCTGCTTCATACTCAATTTTTTTTTCACCCTCATCGGCTCTCAACGCCTAGTTGATAAGAACAGCCCATATCTCTCAACTCCACTATTCTTCTAGTGTGTCGGCTAGAGAGACAATTGATTACACTAGAATAAAAAAAAAGTTTTTGGTGGCCACAAAGTGTTTTGTTGTTATACGCCCAGTCAACCATTTTCGTGGCAAAATAAATTTTTAAAGGTCACAAAATTTATTGATGACCAAAACGTTGTGTTGGCCACAAATATAGTTACGCACACGGCAGCCAGTAACAAGAGGAAACCTGTGTAAGTGTTCACACAGCGTATTGATAACCATCCTGCAATCAGATTACATGGAAGAAAACAATGGCTGTACCGATGGAGAGTGTTTGCGTATTTTCTAAATACGTAGACGCCATTTCCGAGTTTCGTTACTACCGAACTTATTACCGTAAGTTTAATTAAGGTTTATTTTACTCACGTAAGGAACAAAACGTGACTTCTTATGGGAGAGTTTGACATAGGGAAAATTTCCGCCACTATGTGCGCAGTGTTCCAATATGCACTTTTTAACTAAAATTTTAAGCTACTTGAATAACAAAAGAGAAAGGTTTCACTCAGTTGCTAATTTATTTTATGTTTGGTTCATGTTAATTAAAACTGTCCTTTTTTAACATAGAAAATAGAGAAAATCTGATACACTGCCGACACAAGCGCTTACCTAGTGACAAAAATGTTTAATTGCCAAACATTAAACTCTGTTCTTCCCACACTGTAGTAGAAGGAACCTTAGTTTAATGCCCATTTCCATTCATTCACGGAAATAATTAAAAGCTTGACAGAATGACGAAATGCCAAGAGAAGAACTAAGTTAACGCAATCCGAACAAAATGGAAATGTTGCAGAGTGATACAGAGAACTACGCGTCCTTTCAGGAATACTTCAACAGCCTACCGGGCGTGTGTTTTTAAACACATGTCATAACACAGGAAACATTTTTATTTTATTTTATTTTTCATAAAAATGATCTAATGAAGGAACTCTCTTGCTAATTGGAGCATGTATCAATTGTTGCGGTAATTAATGACACTTATAAATACCCAGTGCCAATAGTATTAAAGACCACACATAATTATGTTTATTAAAATTTTCAAAATGCAATGACGCAATAAAACTTCTCTGCAGTTTCTCCCACAAAAAACAAATTTTCGCATTGTCGAAAAAAAAAAAAACTAATAAAACTACATACTGCTATGTTATAATATAGTTCAGCTAAAAATCTACATAAATAATGAAATTAACTGTAAATTGCAAAAAAAAAATTTCCACTTACATAATTTTGGTTTCTTAGCTGTGCACTGTAGAGCTTTGCTCTTGGAATCAAATAAAAATTTGACGTGCGTGTTAGCGTTATAGTAGTATACATTTAATGGCATATGTCAATGTAATGACGTTAGTATTTTCCATTATGCGATAAACCTCTGCGGTTGCAGGAATTTTTGTTTTATTATAAGAAACGTAGTTTTGCATGTGACATTCTAAAGCAGTGATTGCCGTTGATCTAGCTCTGTCGTTGGCATGTCTTTTTTCGCTGAGGACTGATGGTGAAGAAAAATGCGAGGTGCCAAATCATTTAATAAATTTACAATCCCGCTTAAAACAGTTCGTTCTCTCGCTGGACTTACGGACCAACTTGCATCCCAAAGAAAACATTGCGTGCGTTCAGAAAAATTTTTAAGTAAAGCAGCGCAAAAAAATTTATACAAGCTGACCGCAACTAAAACTCAACCTCTACGTTGCACAGGAACGCGTAAAATCTTGCTTTGCACGTCATTCTTCTTCAGCAAATGGCCGGCGTAACGTAAATCGGCAGTCATTCTGCTCAGACCCGGCGTGTGCGAGTGTACCAAAAAGAAATATGTTCAAAAAGAAAAAAAAAAAATTCTTTGATGAAGTTAGTTACACGCTCTCCGACGTTCTCGAACCAACCAACCAGGAAGTAGCTGTGGATTACCTGTGGACACCGGGTAACCGATTACGTCACACTGCAACACAAAAATTAGCAAACACAGAGAAATTATAATACGTTACGGCAAAATATAATTTCTCGAGACAAGGGCATCGGTAACGAGCGATAGACGGCGTTGACAGCCTCGCAATTGNTAATTTCTCGAGACAAGGGCATCGGTAACGAGCGATAGACGGCGTTGACAGCCTCGCAATTGAGAAGACCGCGACGACAACATTTCAAGTACCCAGCTCGCGCTCAACTGAGCTCATTATACAAAGCAACTATTATCACATCATTTATTCCGATCATGAAATACGCAAAATAGCATTTAGTAAGTGGTAGCAGTAAAACACAATTTCAGATCACTACCAAAGAATACACAAAAATTACACAGGCGCATCCGAGCCACACTTGCAACCAATGTGATGAAACATCAGTCTCCATTTAACGTGTGCAGTGCAATTTTAGAATATACACAGTAAAGTGGGTTTTCATAGGTCCCCCCAGTGGTCTCATTGATACATATATATAAAATCGGGGCCTCAGAAGTGAAATTTTACAGCTACAATGTCAAAAATTGTCTGCTAATCTTCCTAAACTGTAATGGAAGTTTTAACCCATAAACTGTATGGTAATAATACCACACATCAAGCTGCATATGCAGTTATGTTTAGCGTCACTACTATACAAAGTTGGGAACTTCCCTACGCATTTGACTGTTACCTGAGCAAATGTAGAATCGCTACAATGATTGTATCGGGGGAAACATTACCATTCCCACTTTGTCACTAAGCTTATGCACTGGTATGGTAAATTTTTGAATGATTTCTTAAATAGTATAAAATGTAAGAACTGTGTTTATTAGTCTCCCGGATTTGTTTAAATTAACAATTAGGGAAATTATACAAGAAAGCTGAAAGAAACTTTAAGACACTTTGCCATGAGCAATCTCTAATACGATGTTTTTCACATCGTGCTGTACCTAGACAGGTATAAATCCCGCTCTGTGATTTTACCGCAGACAAATAAACGAGTAAGTACTCGAAAAACCTACTGCCATCCCATTTCCCTTCTACACATTTAAACCATTTCTGCGGCATTGCGCTGTAATCCAGCAGTTAAACACGCTTATCTTCAAATAGGTCGCAGTATAATTTCTCTTCTGTTTGAAAGCCATTTCTTTGCGTCAGCAAGCCGATTCTTTATTACCCCTTTTGCAACCTACCCACGGATTTCACTCATTTCTCTCCCCTCTATCTGGTTTGGCGATATTGGTTGCAAATGTGCCCACCCGACGATGTAAAACGTTTTCGTGCTCCATTTAGCAAACCTGCCCTCACGTGTTTGTGGAAAATCGCAATAGGGCTGGCGCGCTAATACGAGTAAATCAGCTAAATCACGGGTAACGAAGTGAAAGGAGAAACTGGATTCAGCCAGTAGATGAAGCTGTTAAACCAAAAACACCGAGTCAGTACACAAGCGTTTGTGAAGTACTGTTTGCTGTCAGAAAATAAATAAAATTTCACACGTCTGGTTTTTAGTCCGGCATCATGCTAGACTCCACATTGCTATGTAGAATGAAGTTGAGGTCACTTGTTCAATGGCTGCTGCGATCATAGACTGAAGGTGAGGCAGACCGATCTCGCTGGCTGTGCACAGAAAATCTCTGTGTCCCAACATTGAACTGCTCTTCTGCCAACACGTGTAGCGAAAACGGCATGGTTTGGATTTTGAGTTAGAAAACTGATTTGTAAACAAATTCTTTGAGATGTATGTATACTTCCTGTAACCCATTTGTAATGCAAATATATAAAATTCAAAACTTTGAAAGTATTTTACACATACAAAAGTGCTTGTCATTTAAAAATTAAGATATAAAGAAACACTGTCATCACTGTTGACCAAGTGACTACGACAGTTGTGTATGATTGGGGTAGGTCAATGAAAAGTACACGCGCAGAACACTAGTAAGCGGTGTACTTCATCTTAAATCTATGGCTACAACAGTCAGAGCACATTCTCCTGTCTAACCCTAGAGAAATTAAGTATACAGAGGTGTAAAAACAGGTTATACTTATGCAAAGAAAAACAGTCGTACGTGCCACGAAAATGGCACCACTAGTCAGCAACACGTCTTAATGTACTTTGCCAATCAGCGCCTGGTATCCCATTTGCCAAAAGGGAATATTTCGAAGCATGCACTGGCCAGTGAGACACAAGTCACGTTCCTAGATCCTCACGCAGCCAATCAGAAAGTAGGTTTTTAAAATCAAAGCAACCGCTGCGGCATTTCGTCTCAGTTTTATTATCTGGTGTCTGGTCTCACCTGACCGCAAGGAGTATTAACACTCTACTGATAGATTTTTGTTATTGGTAGAAAGCTTTCTGCGCAGTGTCATAATGCAAGGTGGTTGTATAACAACAGTTTAACATACACTGAACAAATTCAGACTCATACCACACAATTGATTAAATAATGCGTATGACGGTAATTTTTGGCCATTATTGTACATTGCGATGTTCAATGGCCGAAGATTTTTTCTGTGGTGGATTGAATGGAGAACTGCATTACTGGTTTAGATTCATACGTCTAAAGCCGAAAACAAAGCCTACCGTTAATTTTCCATGATAACGAAACTATTCTTTTTTTCGACTTAAGTAAGCAGGCAAAATTAAATGTCTTGTTTGGAACACCTAAAAATATAAATTAATCTGGATCCACTTACGAAAAGGGGCAACAGAATTTCACGAAAAGTACTTCTTTCTAGCTGTATTTCACAACACTTCAACACAGATACACATTCCTAGTAAAGTTGTTTTAACTAATTAACTTTCTTATGTACCTGTCCGCTTATTATAGGTGTTTATAACCCCAGTATGCTAATTCTGAGTACCATAAAAATGTATTTTCAAAAAGAAACACAGCCAGATAGCAACGAAAACCTTCATGACTTACCATAGCATATTAAAGCGTAATCTGTGTAGATTTTTTCTACGAAAATTGGGTTTTCTTATTTATGGTGTTAAGCTTCGAGCCAATATTAAAATGCGAGGCAATAATCCAGGGATCGCACCCAGATTGTATTGATAGNTACCGAATATTTAATTATCGTTTGTTGCCTGGCAATTCTGCGAATTGCTTTAACACTAAGCCTTTACTTTGCCGTTGTTTTTATTCACTTCCACAAACAACATTTTTTCTCTGGTCGCTGCCTTAATTGAAACCATTTCCTACCATCTTGCACGTGTCTCGTTCACGCCGTGTGTCCCGTTTATACCGTTCAGGCAACGCGTCCACTATCGTGAACACGTTGCAAAGAAACGATATGTATGAGCGGTTCTGTACGCCGCAAGGCATCAGCGTCTAGACTTACTTGTTACTAGTCTGATTTGTGGAATTTTTCACACCTGTTTGACTTGAATGGTTGGTGCCGATATCGTCGAACACGCAGAACTTGGTTCACTGGTTTCAAGGAAAATGCTGAACATAAATATTGTACAGCGCAGACGAAAATTATGACACTGATGGGTTGACCGAAGAAGTTGAAAAGATTTAATTAAATACTTCCCACAAGTCATCATATATTATAGCAAGGGATACAATTTCGTGGAAAAATTTCAGAAACATGAAATTTGACTTCGTTCTTGACCACCTGCATCTTTCCGTGGATTATTGGCCGCCAGTTTTTACGAGAATATATTTCGGTATTTGACTGGCCAATCGGAACGTGATACTGCGGTACTGAACTTGTGTGACAGGTATCTAAGACGCGTATAAGTTAAAACTGAACTGTTTTGAAACTTAGCTGAGATAAAGTGTTTTCAAATACAGGTATGGAAAAAAAATTTTCCACAAAAATGGGGTGCATATAATGACAAATTTTCAAATTTTATTTAAGTGTTACAACTTTGTGTCCTTTATTAATACCATATTATTAAATGCAGGGCATAAATAATTTTTCATCCTTTCTGGACACTACAGAAATGATACTAGCAGCAACTGTCAATAAATAATTTCTCAAACAAGTGTCCACAGCAACAATGTACCTTCCCATAGAATATTTAAAACATAATACAAAACCTGTAATGTATACGGTGGTGAAAATTTCATGAATCCCAAATAACAGCGGTTGATATACTTTTAAGTGTTTCCCTATTATGGTGATTTATGTGGAATAATGGATTGTAAGTCAATGCGTGTCTCGGTAAATGAATGCCCAAGGTTGGGAAATTTTTCTCAAGAAAGATAAAATTTATTATTTGAGGAATTCTGTTTTCCACTTTTAATAAGTTAAATACTTTCTAACAGAAAATAATTACTGATAATGACCCCCGGCCAGTAAACAAATGAGAAATGAATGTTTGCACGGGTGATATTGGAAAACCGCCTGCTGGAACCCTTTTTTTTTCTTTTACCAATATCCAGCGTCCCGGTCTGTTACGTGGACTGGAGTCTGGCAAGTAACTTATCAAGTGCTGATCGGAGAACGACCTTCCGACAAGTTTCTAGCTAGCGAAGACATTTTTCTGGCTTGTGCAGCTGGAGCTCGAGGTTTAAGCAGCTCTTTCGCTTCTGTCATGGTCAGTATTCTTTACCATGGCTATCATATTCTAGATCCTTATTATTTTTGTTGTGTAAAAGGAAACGCAGCATCTTCATTGTTTCCTGGCCATTCTTTTAAAACCCTCTATTGTTAATTATATAACTCCTTAATTAGAGACACTGGTTTATCGTGAGAAAAGTTGACTATTTTCTAAATTATAAAGTTCTTTTTATGTTTCAGAAAAATTTCTTTAATTACTGGATGTCCTGCGTATACGAAGCTACTTTCCGTTTTCTCCGTACCAACGGGAATTCTGACACACACGGACTGAAACTTTGTGATTGGTCTGTAGTGTACCATGATGAGTCAATTTTGCATTATCAAATAATGAAATTATCAGGACGCGATAGAGTTTTAAGAAATAAATTGGCTCGATATTTTTTTGCAATTTTCCATCGCCTATGTCCATAATGAATCCTTCCACAGGCTCGTATAAAACTGAACTGCGGTCATAAAAAATTTGATATCAACCTGTGAAATATCATTCCCGCTTAAAGTAACATGCATTTTAAAATACACATTATGAAGTGCTCGCAATAAAGTTGGCAGCAGCGTATAAAATTTAGTTTTACTGCTTAAATTTATACTGAAATTGTGACTTTTAAATAACTTACGCGGACACAGAATTTAATTTTCTTAATTTTGTTTGCTTTTATTCAATGTCTATTAAAAATTAAAATATAACTCAGCACTTTTTAATGTCCTGCTTGTGATATACATGCTTTCACAGTGAGTATTCTTCGGCCATATGTAATATTAACACTGCCATTGGCCTGATCGTTTTGTTCATGCGACTGTCAAGTATAACTGTAAATTTATTGGAAAAGTAAGTACTTCAAAAATAATCTTACTTACTTACGTGCCTTAAAAAAACAGAAAGCAAAGTAAGTAATTTCACTATTCACACAATTTTGCCTAATAGTTTTAATTCAACTTGAAGAAATGAAACCATTTTTCTTCCGTAGTTACCAACTTTACTGTGCCCAGGCCACTCAGTGTGTCCGTCAAACACATGCATGTAAGAGGCAGTGACATTTTTCAGAGGTTTATTCAAAAAGTTCTTGAACAACCGAGAACAGTTTGTGTCACGTTTATCTAAAAAATACATACTTGTAAATGAAAGGCGCATATATAAAGTGCTAGATAATTTCTATAATATATATATTATTTATAATATATACGTTAAATATGATATATATTATTTATAAGTGTGTACTAGACTTGCTAAAATTTTTACGCAACATTTACACAAATTTTATTTCCTTTAACCGGAGTTTATGTGATTCGATTATTCTGTATATCTAACTGTTTATTATTTTACAAAATTTCTCGAAGGCATGCTAAGTAAGATACTTACAAATGACAAAGAAGCAAAAATCCTCAACAATATATTTGAATTCTTGTTACAGAATTAATTCGCAACAATTCAATGCCTGCAGCTTTCGAAATGTCTTTCTAAACCCATTACTGGAAAACCAGTTATTTATTTCAAGAGTTATTCCACTGCAAACAGACACGCGTTGTTTACGAAATGCGGAAAATTTGGTTTCAATATCTGATATAATTTCGTTACCAAGTAAAGTTCTTTCCAATTTTTGAAAACATGGTGATATAAAAATAAAATTATTTCTTCAACCCGTTATCAGTTATTTGAAGAGATAACTTGTCTGATGGTTGAGAATATTGATGGAAAGAAAAAATGAGATCTCCTTATGAAAAATATTGTGTAATACCGTAAATCCACACACATGAAATTTTTCAGTGTTTACTAATTTTCTTCGGATCCTCCAATTGTTTCTAGTAAACTGATTGGTAGTCCATAATGTCCATAAAGTTAAAAAAATTCTTAAGTTTATCTCTGGTTAATTTTGTGGCCATAATACAAAATTAAAATATATTACCTATCTACTTTCAGTATGCGCTTGATGTTTAAACACAGTGTAGCGATTTTTTGCGATTAGACATATGAGTTAGAGGCAGATTCCGATGTCCTTATTACTCCATTGGAAAGCTTTGTATGTCGCTCGCTGAGAACGCGAATGCAGAGAATAGCGAAGTACACAGAGGTGGAATGTTGTGGCAGTTCCTTTGACATGGGCGTAGACTTTCTTCTGATTGGTCGCGCGAGACAACGGGAAGAACGGACCTAGTGTCTGAGATGGTATTGCGTGCTGGGCTGTAGGTTGGCAAGTTAGATAAAGGCTGTTCACGGTAAAGTAAGCATTTCTGAAATCAACCTTTGAAAAAAAAAAGTCAATGACTATTTACTGCATATGTGATCCAGTACCCACTGCCGTGAATGCTCCCAGCCAAGTTGGCAGCGAATTGAGGAAAACAGTTCCTAGTCTTGAAGTTGTGCTGCAAATGTTAAGTTTAAATTTATGACAAAAAAAATTATAGCCTATTCGCGGTTTCTTTACACTTCTTGAATCCAACCTTTGAAAAATCTCCCCATTTAGGACGCGCTTTGTCGTTTTCTAAATACGTCATATCACAAACGTTTTATACTGGCATTAACATAAAAATACCTTATTTTTTATTTAATTAAACTTCTACTTATTTTGTAAGTACCAATCATAACATTTCATTTAAAATCAACGTGAATAAAATCACTGTGATAAATAGATGAGTTGGCAATGGCTTGTAAAAATAAAATTCTCATGCAAAATAATACTATTTTGCATGAGAAATTGTTTTTGCATGAGAATAACCAAAGGAACAGCGCACGAATGCGGTGTTCTGTTCCTATGGTGTAATTTTCTGGACACAGTTAAGCTTTGTTTGTATGAGGTGCATGAATATCCGGGAAGTTGAACTTAAGTAGGGGTTCAGAAAAGTTGGAAGTAACCGTGAATGGACGATAACGTATTTCTGCTTTATACCTATATAACTGCGAAATACCGTATTAGGTACACATTTAGGTCACTAACAATTCCATATTTGTACTTGACTGAAGCATGAGTTAAGAAATTTTGTCAACGGAAATGTTAACTTTTGTTATGGCGGGAAGATAAAAATGNTACTTGACTGAAGCATGAGTTAAGAAATTTTGTCAACGGAAATGTTAACTTTTGTTATGGCGGGAAGATAAAAATGAAGAAAAAAGAAGAACCTAAGCAGGGATTTCAAAAGTGCTCAGTTTACCGTGAACAGCCAATACCAGGCAGGCGCTGGACTAGCCAACGGCCTTCCGACAAGTTGCTGACAAATGACGTCATTTTGCTTGCGTGTGCCGTTGGATTTCGAATAATTTGCTATTTTTTCACCTCTGTATTCTTAAGCACTCTGTGGCTTTGTTAATGCGCGTAAATCAAATGTTTTGTTTAACTGAGCAGGTGAGGTTCCGGCCGGCATTTAATCTTCAGGATGGTTTTGCAAGACCTGCAAGAAAAATTACTTCACGTAGTAAACTAATCACTAAACTACCATGTTTAACAGGACACACGCGAATATCACATTTAATAGTTTTGTGTATGTTTCAGAGCGCGTTTCCTGTCATTTGTTTCATAGATCTGAGAGCTTCCAGAGACACTAAGAAACAATTAACCATGGTATTATCTAATAACTCACTACCGAGTAAGAATTAATAATGAATGAGTCTCCTATGTGGCAGATGCTTATATAGTACATAAACGACACGTATTTGAATGTACACAGCTATATGTATTCTAGCGTTCTGTCAGCTAGTATGTAGAAATTATTCAGTGACTATGTTTGAGTAATCACCTCGTGTATGCTGGTTCGGTTAAGTATTTATAAGTTCACATAGGAGTATTGAATGGCAGATGAAGTTCACGTCGAGAGTTTTAGGCTATTCGACTGACGCGTGAGAGCGTAGTGAATGTTACTCGACGTAAATTAGCTTTCGTGAACTTGGGCAGTCCGTCGCTGCGGTCTCATCTACAAATGGACGCCTCCCCCTTGTCACTTTCTAGACCACATGAAAGAGACTTGCTGACTGGGCGATAGATTGCCGCCTGTGTGCAGTGAGACCCGTGGCTTTTGTAGTGGCCGCTGCGACGTGAAGGGGTTGTTGCCGAGAGTGTTTGGTCCAGCGGATAGCTACCCTCTACAAAATACTTGAGGGTAACAAGTTCAGCGCCAATGTGGTTCACAGGAAGTGGGGTTTCCGTCGTAGTTTACTATTGTCATTTCAAGAACGCCTTCACGCTGCTCTGAAAACTTTTAAGAAGTATTTCTTAAAAGTCTCTCCACAATCCCATATATTGCTTGAGTGGAGAGGAGTTATTTGGGCAGTTCTTAACAACAAGGTTTTGAGAGCCAATGAGGGTGAAGTACTTCTAAATTTTTCACAAAAGGACATTATGAGTGCATGGAAATAAAATTGGTTATGTCAAATTTTGGATATGCAAAGAAACACAGTAAGGAGAAAAGAGAAAATAAAGAATATTCGGAAGTGTTTTGTTATGAAAGTAAAACATCAAAATACGCCTTTTAGATATTCCACCCTTTTCTCTTTAAGGATTGCGCTCGTGCGAATAGCAAGAACTGCTTATTAAAAAAAATTAGCGTCCTTGAGAAAGAAAAACTAGCACGGATATAGAGTCAATGCTCTGAATGTTCAACAGGAGCTTAAAAAAAGCCTGTAAAGCCCATCAACAAGAATTTCGAAATATATATATTTTAGTTATTTTTTCACCCCTTAAGACATGATTGACTATAAAACGTAGAACACATAAAAAGACTGAAATCAAGATTGATGCATGAAAAGAAGCGAAAACTCACCAAAATTATTCCCAACATATAGAAATGTTTGACGTGTGCCGCGTTCATCACACGATACATATACAGGTGCAAGTCAAGTTCTGCTCATATCTTCTGTAGCATTTCGCCACCACTGGATATCACGCCCGAGATAAGGGAACTCATCAGTGCTGCTTGTATAACCACTGACGGTGAAATGCTACATAAGGCTTGAGCATAACTTGAACATCGCTTTGACGTGTGTTGTGTGATTAAAGGGACAAACATTGAACTTTTCCAGCGTGTAAAAAAAAATATTGTGATTTTCCGCTTCTATTCACGCATCAACCTTGGTTTTCAGTGCAACACTCTTGAAAATACAGCAACCTTGAAAACCCGATAATCGTTTATTGTAGCCATGCATGAATAATGAAATATGCTACAAGTTTGACACTTGACCTTAATCCCAAGTTTCCAGTCGTGCACAACAACGTCGTTGCAATATTACAGGGTTGTTATGAGAAACTTTATTAAAGCTTGAATAAAGCTCAATATGCCGTCGGGAGATGAAGTATAGCTTGTTACCAGGCTGTAACCTGAAGTCGCATAGTGCAAAAAATGCAGAGGTGAAACAAGCGCTCAGTCGGTGAACTCCTACCTCACACGCCAGCAAAATGGCGTTACAGGCCAGCAACTATGCTTGAACGCCGCCGTTCGCCTTTCCTTTACATCTCGTATCATATTTGTTATATAAGTTAGGGCAGTAATATTCCGTGTTTTAACGAACTGTGGGCTAGACTCCACGGTCCTATGTATTCTCGAGGCTCAGCGTTCCGTTCATTGGCTGCTGCTACAGTGTACAGCCAGTTTCACCTCAGACCAGGTGGCATGGGGTTTGATGCTTCTACACTTGGCGGTCTGTTATTGGTCCACAGTTCACACGGGCGTTTCTAAAAAATGTCATCCAAGTGCAAAACGTTGCAGAATTGTACATTTGTTTGAAGTCTAGTAGCTTGTCCTAAATTGAATTCGCAAAATTTTCCAGGACTTATTCATAAGACATCCAAGTAAAGACGTGTAATTATTATA
Organism: Clitarchus hookeri; assembly: GCA_002778355.1. Lineage (NCBI taxonomy): Eukaryota > Metazoa > Arthropoda > Insecta > Phasmatodea > Phasmatidae > Clitarchus > Clitarchus hookeri. The sequence goes on from NQII01008810.1 coordinate 61,882, forward strand.
AATGCCTCCGTGTTACTGATATGCAAATTAATCAACCTTTATATGTGAAACAATAAGATCTAATTTCAGTAGCCATAAATTCAAACGTCACACTAAATAAGTAAGTGTTATAACATGTAGTGCGGATTAGATTTACTGAAATTCATGAGAAGTTAGAAGGCGGTGTCCTATATTCAAGATTGCATGACCTTCAGTTCTGTTGGTCATGGCATTCCCATTTACAACAGTCCTACTGGCTCAAGCAACACCGAACACGCTTACTATACTGAAAATTGTACGATATTGACCGCCTCTCTGCCAGCAAGATGCCCGGTTGAAAGTGTTTCACTCAAATGTTATATCCTGCTTATAATAATATGCGAGTCACCCCGTTTAATCAAGCATTGCACACTTTAAAGTGTTCTTGGCGTAATATTATAATGCACAGAACGAAATGAAGATTTTTGGCTAAGTAATATTTCTTTGCTTTTTTTTTTTTATGAATGGTAAGTCGTAGTGTTACGGCAAAATCAATACAACTCAATTAAAATCATGCAACGCAATGCCACGTCGACGGCAGTCAAAGTAATAATTACTTTTTTTTTGTTACTACCAACTTAACTAGGAGACTACATGCCACAGGCGCCGAGTTTGAGCCATCGTGCCTCAAAGGAACTATTTCTTTTCCCTCAGGAAATAATGCAGGATTTAAATATTTTATTACATCAGTTGTTTTGGCTGTTTCTATCAACTCGTATCGGTAGTTATCGCTTGTAGAAACAAGGGTGGGGGAAACGGGAGACCCCGAGGAAAACCACTGACCCGTGGCATTGTCCGGCCCGTTTCCCACTTGCAAAAATCCAGCTGCAACACCACCGGGAATCGAACCCGGTTGACCTAAGTGGGAGGCGAGTAGTCTGACCACTATTCCACCGTGGCCCCCTTGCCCTCCAGGGGAAAACATAAAATTAAACGCTGGTACTGCATGTCAAAAAGTATTTATTGTAAATTTAGTAACGAAGGGTTATTTTTCTATCAAAGGCATGCTTCAGAAGTGCCTAGTTCCCCACGAACATTTTATACCAGCCTGTTATGCGAAGTGATGTATGAGGCTCGCGCCTGCTCGGGAGAGGTCGACGTGGTGTCGAGGAGAGAGCAAACA
>NQII01008811.1:14719-64277 GCA_002778355.1 Clitarchus hookeri
GGTCCACAAGCATGTTTTTCAATACAAAATTTCCTTCTTATAAAGTTTTCTGTTGAGAAATGTTATAATAGTGTTCTTGTGTATTTCTCATGATGCAAATTTTTTAAACATTGCAGTTTCTGGCAGGTCACATTTGTGATATTGCTGTACAGGCATATAATATGGGAAATCATGGTTGTGATTTACAAATTTATATCGATGGCTTAGAATGAAAACCTTGTAACTCACATTTTTGGCCAAAATAATTTTTTGATACTGTTTGTTGAAAACCTCGTATCTCACATTTTACGGTGCTCCAAATGAAAAAAGTGCACACCTTTTATTTACTTGAAGCTCTAAAAATGAGATATACAAGATTTTTCATTCAACAGTATCAAAAAACCACTTTTCCAAATATGTGAGATAAGAGTGTTTCATTGTAAGCCATCGACATGAAGATTTTTTACTTTTGTTGGTAACATCAGTGTTTGTATTATGTACATTACTGTATTTACCTGAATGTAAGATGAGCTCTGCTTTTGAACATTTACTTAAAAGGTACAATATTGACTAGAAAATAAATTTTGGACATCATAAAACATAATTAATTTAAAAAAAATTTCTTGTATAGAAAGTTTAACATAAAGTTGCTTCAATTAGTAAAATTCACTGTGATTCTTTCAGATGNCTTGTATAGAAAGTTTAACATAAAGTTGCTTCAATTAGTAAAATTCACTGTGATTCTTTCAGATGCATCTGCCTCAACACTGCTTTACTGCTGCTATGCTTGGTACTAGTTAAGTTTTCTTTATAGGGTTCCCTAAAGACACATCTTGACAACTGTCAAAGGAGTTTTATTAACAGCATTTTTGGAGTTCTCTTATAGTGGAATTTAATGATGCATTTACATGCTATGAGAATCAATTCTAGCAAAGTACAAGGTTTGTATGGTCCTTGAAAGTCCTGGAATTTTAACTTTGCCATTTGGTTATTGCAGTCAAATCTCAATTTTACAGACACTCATGGTTCCCCAAAATTTGTCTGTACGACCAACGTGGTGCCTCCCACCCTCGCCAAACGTGAAAATTGTGTCCAAGCTCCTATTTTGCTAACAGGGTACAAGTAGTCATGTTAACGTGTCTCCGACAGAAAAATTACGAGTTTTTATTAGAGCTGGGCGGGAAAGAGAATTTGGGTTTGGAAAAATTTTGGGCCGATAAAATTATTTCCCTCAGGAAACAGAACGGGATCTGGAATTTGTCGGTAAACTAGAAAATTAACAAATTGTACAACTAAAAAACTTCAGATTAATGTATTGTGTCAAATTATGCAATTCACAATAAAATACAGAATATTACAATACTGTTTGCAGTCTTACACTATAGCAATATAGATATTGTAAATAATTTAATTATACTGAAATTTTATGCAAATAATTTATATCACTTCATTTTCTTGCAGGAAAATCAGTTCTTCCATATGCTCAGATATGCGAGACGTTCTTTATGGTCCAACAGTGTTTCCGACTGACAAGAAAAACGCTCACCAGCAGTTTTTGTGGCTGGAATACCCACGTAATGCATAGCCACCTTGCATAAATTAGGAAATGTACTGCAACCCGTTTCTTTCCACCATTCTAGTGGATCATCATTTCTAGGGATGGTAGCCATATTTAAATAACTTTCAGTTTCAGATACTGTGGTGCTTAGTGTTGCTGAGCTTGCAAGTTCATCAAAAGCACTCCTTAAAGAAGTGGATTTTGGTGTAGATGTTGTACACACCAGAATTGTTGCTGAAAGATAAATTAAAATTATGTATTATTTTTGTATAGCACATGTTCCAAGAAGCCAAGAAAAGTACTCAAAGTGGCCCAACCACTTTATTCAGTTTCATCCAGGAACATATTTTGANATGTTCCAAGAAGCCAAGAAAAGTACTCAAAGTGGCCCAACCACTTTATTCAGTTTCATCCAGGAACATATTTTGAGGGAGGATAATACCCGACTTATGTAGGATGAAATTCAGCCGTATCAGTTCACTTTGAGTACTGTTGAATCGTGTAGTGGCTGTAGTATCTCCACATAGCAGTCAATCACGTTACACTCGCTTACCATTAGGTTGTTCATATTGAGTTCTGGTAAGTGATGAGAGAGTGCACTTGTTATCCAACCACNTTGAGTTCTGGAAAGTGATGAGAGAGTGCACTTGTTATCCAACCACCTCTTTAACATAAAAAATTCTGAATTCCAGCAAGTCTTTTATTAAATTTGAGTTCTTCCTGAATTCGATGAAGCTGCTCACAGTGGCTCTTGCGCTGTGCTTGTACTGCCCGACAATAGAATGTGACTTTAAAACTTTTCATCATTGTGCAAAGCTAATTGCAGTGTATGACCAAAACACTGTAATTAGTAAAATATAATTTTACGAAGCGACGGCCATGGTTGATATTCCGTCTATTATCACTCACAATGTATAGCTCTACATCATCTTGTAAATTTGGTAATTTCCATTCGTCCAAACGTGTGAACTTTTTCACTGATTGCTTTGCTGGTGTGTCCTGGGAAGCTGTAGCATCCCAGGCAATATTTCTACACATTGAAATCTTCCACAAACTGGCATGTCAAGGACGTGAATTCTTCATTACTGGTTGAAGTCTACAAGTCACATGCAAAGGGAAAGGAAGCGACTTTGGCTTTGCTAACTGCCGCATCTGCGAGATCCAAAATTTTTGCCTTCTTTTTTTTAAATGTAAGTTGGGTATTATTCTTCCTGCAAATGTGTTCCTGAATGGAACTGAATAAAGTGGTTGGGTCATTTTGAGTGCTTGATGTAATTTTTTGTTTTCAATGACACTATGGTAACACAGCACAGTTATCCATTCGCCTATATTATCTGTTATTTTCGTAGCTCTTTCATGAGTAGATGGTCGCTTGTGTTATTCAATCAAGTTGTTTTTGTCTTGGTTCTGCTGCATTATTTGGGACTTTTTGTGTCCCTGCCAGGTTTTGTGTTTTTTTTTTTTCCATTTCATCAAGTTCACATTTGATCACTGGATGTTGAGAGATGTGTGTCAGAAGGCCAGATGTAATACCAAAATTCATTTTCAATACTTTGGAGCGAACGTTGCATTTTGCTGACACTTTATCAGGCTTTTTTTTTTTGTAAAAATGCCAAGTAGGCACTTTTTGAATTTCTCACCACAATTTATTATATCCATTTTGCTTCTATTGACAACGTAAACAAACTGTAGNGTAGGCACTTTTTGAATTTCTCACCACAATTTATTATATCCATTTTGCTTCTATTGACAACGTAAACAAACTGTAGAGTAAATAAAACAATTGTATAAATTATGTTTAGTACCAGCTTAATGTGTCTTCTCATAGGTACAGGTTCCTGCATCNGTAGGCACTTTTTGAATTTCTCACCACAATTTATTATATCCATTTTGCTTCTATTGACAACGTAAACAAACTGTACAGTAAATAAAACAATTGTATAAATTATGTTTAGTACCAGCTTAATGTGTCGTCTCATAGGTACAGGTTCCTGCATCNAGTAAATAAAACAATTGTATAAATTATGTTTAGTACCAGCTTAATGTGTCTTCTCATAGGTACAGGTTCCTGCATCACAAATATCACATTATTTCGACTTTCATTCAAAGTTATAAGTTTAATCAGGATGGTGAGCAACCCGAAAAACCTCGAAAAGTTGGAAATTTCAGGGAATATTTTGTGAAATTCTGGAATTTCAACAACCTCCAATAAACAAATTTTTTACTGTATAATATAAATGTTTTATATGCTCTGTAATTTGGTTTGATGCACCCAACACATAAACTCTTGTATTGACAATAACCCTCTTCCCCCTGCCACGAAAATAATATCCTTGAAAACAGGGCTCTGGGATTACGTGGATTGGCGAGTACGAGTCGTTTTTGCACACTGCTGTAACATGGCNTATCCTTGAAAACAGGGCTCTGGGATTACGTGGATTGGCGAGTACGAGTCGTTTTTGCACACTGCTGTAACATGGTGTCGCATCTCTCCTTACACGCGGTGCATGCTGTCGCATCTCTCCTTACACGTGGTGCATGCTGTCGCATCAAGATGTTTTGTTCTTAAAAGGAAAAAGCATCGGAGGAATAACGGAAAACAAGTTTTTTTTTTTCAGTGGCAGTAATGTGAAACTACAGGAAAAATGAGTGTGGGAAGGTGTGTAGAGAAAAATGTGTAAAGCTTATATACATAACATGCAGTTACCTAAGCCTACTAATTCAGAGCAGGGTAGTGCTTATCATATACAAAGCTGGGAATAGAAAACTCGATGCTGTCTACCATACGTGGGGACAAAGTTNAGCAGGGTAGTGCTTATCATATACAAAGCTGGGAATAGAAAACTCGATGCTGTCTACCATACGTGGGGACAAAGTTTTGGAAAATCAGACATGCAAGATTTTACATTTGCTGTCATTTCTCAATTGTCTATGATGCCAATCTGCTTGCCTTGTACATATTTACTTTGGCCATGTGAGTTACACTTTAAACTGTGTAGGCAGTAGTGCTTACTGTTCCATGGACAGCAAATGAAATAGTAATTGACATAATGCAGAAAACTAGAGAAAGTTTGGCTTTCGCTACATCAGTAAAAAGCTAATTTCTGTTATTTGTTTTTATATATTTCTTTTTTTCNCTAGAGAAAGTTTGGCTTTCGCTACATCAGTAAAAAGCTAATTTCTGTTATTTGTTTTTATATATTTCTTTTTTTCCATGGTTATGATGTAGCCTATCAATAGAAACCATTGCAAACCAATACAGTAAAACCTGGTTAATTCTANCTAGAGAAAGTTTGGCTTTCGCTACATCAGTAAAAAGCTAATTTCTGTTATTTGTTTTTATATATTTCTTTTTTTTCCATGGTTATGATGTAGCCTATCAATAGAAACCATTGCAAACCAATACAGTAAAACCTGGTTAATTCTANTTTTTTTCCATGGTTATGATGTAGCCTATCAATAGAAACCATTGCAAACCAATACAGTAAAACCTGGTTAATTCTAAATTCTATGAAAATCAAAGTTATTGATAGCCCCTGAACATAAGAATAGGATTTTACATGCTTTTAGATTAATGCAAAAATTCCGCATATTATGTAATTTGAAGTAAAATATTCCCAAAGTATACGTAAAATCCAAATGATGTAATGTTGCAATAATTAAATTTCTGTGTAACAAAAGGAGCATCGCAAACGGCCACTTTTGGTATGCACATCATGCGGCGAGGCATTCTGCTGCATGCGGTCGCAGTCTTCAGACATCTGTCCGTAGCGGGCGGCATGTAACAAGTAACTGAGCTGTCAGCGACCAAGTCCGCAGATAAGGAACTGCTGCCATTTTTCTTGCATTTCTGTGGAAAAGAAAGAAAGATGGCTATAGAATTTTCTGTAAAAAAATAATTTTTTGTGGTGCTTTNTTCTTGCATTTCTGTGGAAAAGAAAGAAAGATGGCTATAGAATTTTCTGTAAAAAAATAATTTTTTGTGGTGCTTTAGTTTTTTTTCTTGTAATATAAAGTTAATGTAATGCAAGTGCAAGGAACAAAAAGTACAATGCACAAATTTTAAATAATTTTGGGAAACATAATCAACAAGAGATTGCGACCTGATTCTCATACATTTTATTCCTAATATGTATTGGAGGAATAATAATATTATTTATTTATATACCAAGACTAATACTAATACCTNTTCTTGCATTTCTGTGGAAAAGAAAGAAAGATGGCTATAGAATTTTCTGTAAAAAAATAATTTTTTGTGGTGCTTCAGTTTTTCTTCTTGTAATATAAAGTTAATGTAATGCAAGTGCGAGGAACAGAAAGTACAATGCACAAATTTTAAATAATTTTGGGAAACATAATCAACGAGAGATTGCAACCTGATTCTTATACATTTTATTCCTAATATGTATTGGAGGAATAATAATATANAACATAATCAACGAGAGATTGCAACCTGATTCTTATACATTTTATTCCTAATATGTATTGGAGGAATAATAATATAATTTATTTATATACCAAGACTAATACTAATACCTAACATAATATTCTCATAAATTATGTGGCAGTGTGTGTGTCGGNATTTATTTATATACCAAGACTAATACTAATACCTAACATAATATTCTCATAAATTATGTGGCAGTGTGTGTGTCGGGCAGCATTAGAGAAAGAGTGGCTGAGTAGGTATGGCATTGTTCCCCTACTGGTAGTTACCACGCTGTCCTCTTCTTTTGTGCACAGAAGTGAGATGCCGGGGTTGTCTGGTGGGACAAAGATATCCCGCTGACAGGAGTGTTACAGTATATTTGGGATCATAAAATGTACATCTGTCACTGTTTGTTTACCCTACATCCTGTTCATACGTTTCATCTAAACAGTTTTATTTTTATGATCTTTCAGTTTCAGACTCATTGATTCACCATTAATTTTTTCNTCATACGTTTCATCTAAACAGTTTTATTTTTATGATCTTTCAGTTTCAGACTCATTGATTCACCATTAATTTTTTCATTTTGGGTGGAATAGGTTTAATTTTAAAATTGGTGTTTTTTTTTTTTTCTTGCTTACAGACTTTAATTATGAAAGTTCTCATGTATGAAGACTAGCTTCTGTTTTCTATTTCCTTTTATGTATCAATTTTTTCAGAATCATTACAACGTAAAATGACAGTGTCACCGCGGAAGTCTTCATAGAAGCAAGTTTCCTCTGGGAAGACAGTACACTGGCTCAGTGTAGACGCGGTGTGGTATGTGATGTGCGTGCCATGGCTCCCCGTGTCGCTCCCATACATCATCTTGGACGTGTAAAATAAGTCACTCTTAATCACAGATGCACCGACAATTTTTTTTGCGCTCCATTTTATTTATGTTTTCTCATAACAAACCTGATGTGCATGCGTGCGCCAGCACTTACCTTGCCGCCGGCAACCACCCTAACACATCAGTATGCATAAATGACTCGGGTTCTGTCTGACCCACATGCCAGTGGTGCTGTTTAGGTGGCCTTATTCCCAAGAAAAATTCAAGTGCTATGTGGGTAAAAATCAGATTCTAATGTTAGTAAACGTCTACGATGTTAACTCAATTTTCGCAGGGAAAAGAAGACATGTTTTAAGCAAAAACATGGACAAAAAAATGTTTTCTTTCTTTTTTTAATTTAGATAATTTATAGTTTTGTATTTCAAAATCAAAAATTTTGGCTTATTNAAAAAATGTTTTCTTTCTTTTTTTAATTTAGATAATTTATAGTTTTGTATTTCAAAATCAAAAATTTTGGCTTATTTTACTGTACTTGTAAGAAATGAGTTTGCCGCAAAGAAAAGAAAATCCCATTTGCTGATTGCAGAACTGAGGGAAAAGGCCAACATTATGGAGAAGGCACGTAGAGAGTCTCAATTAATGATAACAAAATTAATTCTTTGAAATAAGGGATATTACAGCTGTGCTCAAAATTTCATATTATGTAAAGTTATGGAGTGAATTTAAGGTGTAGAAAGTATTGTGTAACAGAATTTTTTTGTTTCATGCCATTTAAATAATGTTTTCCATCATTGAAAAATGTATGTATATATACTTCTCAGGCTACTGTTCAAATATTTGTGACTTTTGGAGGATTGCAAGGTGTAATTACGTTGGTGTTACAGCCCAAATTTTATTTTCATATACAGTNATATTTGTGACTTTTGGAGGATTGCAAGGTGTAATTACGTTGGTGTTACAGCCCAAATTTTATTTTCATATACAGAACAGTATTTGGTAGGTTTGTGTGTCACTTTTAACAAGTGGTAGAAAAAAAATATGTTTGTTGTGATTGTATCTTAGCTGATTGAGTTTTTGTTTATGCATAAGTTGATGAGGAAAAAGTGATGAGATACCTGGAAAAGTTAGGACATTTTTTTCTGTGGATTTTGCTAGGCTCCCTGTTGACTAAAAATAATCTCAGAATGAAAATTTAATTTTTCACATTATATAAAAGGACAGGAATTCAAGTACTCTCGGTGTAGTACTTGTCGAAAGGCACAAACACACAAAGGACGACACACGTTCCTCGTTGTTGCGCAATCGCGACATTTTGCTAGCTAAACCAGCTTCATCAGGTGGCGAGTTGTGGGACACTGTCGTGGCTAGAGAATGTAGGTTTGATAACGTCAAGGCTTCATTCCTGACTTGTGGTGGCATGGCAAAAAGTGGTGGTTTTGAGGTTAGGCCTAACTTAAGGCAGGACAGAAGAAAAATTGCGTGATTTGAGGCAGTGGACAATTCTTTGGCATGGTACGAGACTTTTTTGAGCCAGAATGTGTGTATTTCTGTGACGTCGGACATATTGCCAGACTTGTGTTCCTATACAGAGGTGAACGTGTTAAACTTTTTTTTTTGCTACTTTGGCAGGCATCGGTGTCTACATTGGCTGGAATGTGCCGTGCTGCACATGCATATCTCAGTAGACAAGTACAGCATGGGAATGAGAACTGCACCAGTAAAGGCAGTGCTGTAGAACAGCTGACAGGTCGATGACCTTGTGTGCTGCATATAGTGATTGTAAAATGTAATGAATTTGTTTGGTAGGTGGTTGTCCCCACCGTGCCACACTGCGCGAAGTTGGAGTAGTTACAACCTGTAGTGTTTTTAAATGTTGCAATATTCAACTAAATTTCAGTGGCAATTTTTTTGTTTTTAAAATTTTTGATTAAATTTTGTTTTATTTTTTAGGGTTCCCGAAAATCTGTTTTTACGAACGAGGTGTCCCTATGAACTGGGTGCCATACGAACGAGGTTTGAGTGTACTGTAGTTTCTTATTATTGTAAATGAAAGAATAAGCCTTGTGAGCGGATGATATGTTGGAGCGTGTTGCCAGTTGGGATTACTCGCAGGGAGGGTATTCCTTCTGATCGTCAACCATCCTTTCCTTGCTTATCATTCTCTTTGTTATTTTTGCGTGTGTGAATACGTAGATAACAGTAGGGCATTGTTATATTGATGGTCTTAATTAATCTATTTGGCATATTTGAACAGGCATGCTTGTCTGTCGTGCAAACAGAAGACATGTTACAAAGTATTAGATACCGTATTGCTTGCTAATTGTGGGACGTGCAGAATAGTAAACTTAGTCATAAGCTCGAGCAATGAACTGTGTGGCATGGTTTTTGTGATTGTGATGGTCATACTTTCCGTGTGTGTATTTGTGAGTGGAAATTTTCTTATCCTTGTTTTCAACAGTGTTATTTTTTGTTTTAATTTTTACTGCATGTGTTAGACCACAATAGTTTTCTTTTCCCTCTTGTGTACGTGAGCTGCAAGTTGAACCTTTTAGCGTGCTCATTTTGAAGAAAACTTTCTTTTTAGAGGGCACCCTTCTGCAGAACCTGGCGAGAACACTACTTCGTGCTTTCTCGTGCTCTCGCTCTGTGAAATTGAGACAACTTATNCCCTTCTGCAGAACCTGGCGAGAACACTACTTCGTGCTTTCTCGTGCTCTCGCTCTGTGAAATTGAGACAACTTATCTCTATTTTCCCTCCGATGTTACACAGACAACTAATGCCAAAAGGTGCAAATGTCGTGTTAAGCTAAAATTACGGCCATAGCTGTTGGAAGTAATTATGTGCGTTCAAAGAGTTTTACAAATAATAACAGCACTAACAGAATAACTGTTTGGGCATAAGACACTGTAATTTATTTTATACATTTCCATTATTTTACAGCAATTATACGTAACTGCACATAATGCAACAAGTGATGAAAAATACACATTTTGATAAAACAGAGACTTGGTCAGTAATCCGCATCCTTATATGTACCATTTTTGGCATGTATATGCAGCATATTTTATACTTTTTTCTCATGTGGAAACGTGAAAAAATCCTTCTCCCCTTTTTTTTTCCTGGTTCCTAGATGACTTTTTTTAGGCAATTATTCTTTCATAATTTTTTCCCTACACTGGTGCCAAATTGTTGACCAACTGCCTTTTTTTTCCGTGTTCACGCGCATATACCACAACTGGTACAGCCTTCTAATACCAGCATTGTTATTTTGCGTTCCACCACAGTTATGGTGCAACGCCATATTGATATTGTTCATGTCCACCGTGTCACTTATCAGTGTTTCAAAATTGTATACTTTTGAATGTGATTGTAGAAATAAAACGCTATAATTTCCCCAGAATTAACAAAATTAACCTATGTGGTCATTATACAGAGCTGTGTGGAAACACAAAGACTTTTTTGTTTTGGTAGTGCACAACCAGGGCTACATAACCGTTACATGCCTATTTCTTCAGCTGCAAACAATAAGAAAGAAGAAATTATCCTATTTCTGTAAATTCTAACAGTGAAATATGTGAGTGTGATGATTTTTCTTAATTCTGGTTTCTATCACGTTTCTAAGTGAGTTATTCATTAACAAACCAATGTAAACAACGGTAGAATCTTAATGATCGCAGATTTACAGCTGTATATAATGGCAAAAATTCAAAAAAATTACCAGTTATGATCAGTAATGGTCCAGATCTAATAACTATGGAATAAAAGTTTAAATAATAAATAAATGACTTAAAATGAGTAAGCATTAAAAGTCAATCACATAACCACTTGCGACAGCAATGTAAATAATTCACAATTTTCTTGTAAGATGTTTGAAGTTCGGATAATTAGTAAATTACTATTTGCAACTATTTGAATTTTTGAATCCTCGCACACACCTAATATTATATCTCACTCATTTCTTTTGCATTATCATGTGTGTGTATCTGGGAAGCATGTGTGAGAGATAGTGAATGAACTGGAGCAATCAATACCGGCATAGCTGTGAACAACCTGACAAGTCGCTTGAGAGTCACTTAGGTTACGTGCATCTATAACAGTGTTGTTGCCAAAAAGCTTGCGATCGCTTCACAACACCACATTGTCCCCAAATGTCAGTTGTTCCTTACGTGGACAAACCTCAGGCTTCAGAAAAAATTCTGTGGCCTGTACACGAGATGTTTATTTTTACAGTTTTAGTCTGTCATAATCATGGTGTGGCCTGTACATGCACACGGGCTTCACATGCCAAGCACAGTATTTTGATGACAAAATCAGTTACAAGTATTCATTTACAGGTAAAATGTGATGTTTTTGGCTCGGAAAGTTACTAGAACCTCACTCACATGATTGTACATGTACACTGTTTATTTTGACACGTGACGACCAGGGAATGGGATGTCACGTCAAGTAGATTTTTGTTTCTGCCCGTCAGTTGCGCAGGTAGCAGGCAAACTCTACTGTGGAGGCATCTGGATCATTGCACGTCGGCCTCACACTGGTCCCTTGTAAAATGTCAGGCGCGTTGGTCGACTACTAGGCACATAGTCTGTAAGGGTAAGGTGATGCCTTCGGGCTTTGGGAACATGCGGGGTGGCTGGCTTACCACTGGCATTGGCACTCCAGGGCAGTCCCTTGCTCCGACCCACTGACGTCGGCTGCAGTTGGAGCGGACAGCGGGGTAAGCTCACCTTGGCATCAACTGGCTGTAGATGCATATGCGGACTGACTGAAACAGGGTTGCTGGTGTCCCGACAGTCAACGTCTCGTGGGTTGGCTCGTCAAACGGAATCACACCCAGCGGGAGTGGGATCCCCTGTTGTAGTAACTCTACTGCAGGAACCCCAATCAGGAGGCCAAAGAGGTTGGCGTGGAGGGTAGTGAAGTGAGACTCCACTAAGTGTCGGCTGGCTTGTGCTCTTTCCTGGGGGTTAAGTAGTTGAGGGCTGGTACAGGCTGATTACAGCAGCTATCCTCCGTGCATTTCTCCTGCTTCCTCGTCGGTCGGTGAACGTCATGAGCAAGTAGGTTACTATGGTTCATCTTGTAGAGCGTGGCAAGCAACAAACCCCTAACTAGAGTGCAAACCAGAAGTTCCTGGGTCAAGCCTCGTCAGACCTGGCACCCTCTCCTGCGTGGTTGGGGCTGCCCATAGTTCTACTCTACGTCGGAAACTATTGTCTATCCGCAGTCTCCTGCCACTTTCTTCGAGGGTGACACTTACCAGGTTGGGGGAAAAGGAACATGTTCAATTTGGAGCAGGGAAAGACAGACGTTAGCTGGAATATGTGTTTTACTCTCACGAGAATAGATTATGGTGACCCATACTATCTCCTACCTCTACACACACTAGGTGTTAAATGGACTTTGTATAAGGGCAGGCTGACAGGTGAAGGAGCCTGTCGGCTTGAAGAGCGGACGGGAGTAAACAACAATTAAGAAGCTGTGAAAAAAACTAAATCCTAATTGTGGCTGGTAGTCCTGAAGGAACGCGAGGCACCACGTGTGGTGTACGTGTTAGGTGTGGTGAACTTGACGGCAAGTGTCAGGGGTAGCAACGACTCTTCGGCTGCACTGATAGAAAAGGCATCAGAGGTAGCAAGTGCTGGTAGAATTCTGGAAGCTCTCAGGAGAGTCCTCAAGAGGATTGTGGCTGTCGTAGAGAGCCTTAGCACAACTGATGCTAAGGTGAGCTACGGGAACAACTGATGGTGTTGGCTCAGGGAGGAGGGGTTGGCAGAGTCCTAGCACTGGATGGTGCTAGGACGAGCTGCCTCGCCACAATTGACATTGCCGTCATGCACACAGCATTATTTTCTGCTGGCCGGCACGGCACGTCTTACGTATCCGTTCAGTTAACTTTGGCTGCCAACCTTCGAGCTCAGCTTGTGCAGTGACTCTGCTGCCATCTGTCGTCAGGATGGTTTGTGCAGCTGTGCGGGCGGTAGTCGCAGCTCGCTTAGGGGCAAACTCTTGCATGCCGCCTGCTGCTTCTCGGCAGGATTACAAACGGCGGGGGCGATTACATGACTCCCTTTTACTATGTTGGCGCTGGCCTGGGAGGCGGCCAGTCGGCACAACTGATGCTAAGGCGAGCTACATGAACAACTGGCGTTTCTGCCGGGTGCACTGCATTATATTTATGCTGGCTGGGAGGTTCCTTCATGCCTCAAGCACTTCATTAATCTCTGGCCGCCAATCCCTCGGGTTCGGGCCGGCTGGCGATGCTGCTGCCATCTCTTGGCAGGACGGTGGCAGGGTGGTTTGGTGTGAATGCGGACAGTATCCGTCACTTGCTTAGGGGTAAACTCTTGCATTCCGGCGGCTGCTTCTTAGCGGGTTTACAAGCGGCGGGGGCAATGACGTGACTTCCTTTCATTACGTGGGTGCTGGCCTTGGAGGCGGTCAGTCGGGGTTCGACACCCTCAGAGGCACGTGATGATGCAAAGTCGAAAAGAATAGTGGATGGGAAGCATTACGCGTCAGTTTTTGTGAAGAATGGTAATATGAATAGAACCAATGCTATTAAAACAAGCAGAAAAAGGCAATGGGTCATGCTGTGTTTTCATTTGTAGGGAACTAGCATTTTGTTTTCATAATGCCTGGGAACTGTGATTTTAGTTATGTGTGGTTACAAAACCTTCAGCAGATGGCTAGAAAAAGTGGCAGGCAGAAATAAAGCAAAATACAGTTTGGATGGTACTGTATTTGATATCGGCCTCCCAAAATGTTAAAAACATTGAGCGGAGCAAGGATTTGCCAAGTATCGTAAATCCGTGTTGTCTCNGGATTTGCCAAGTATCGTAAATCCGTGTTGTCTCTGGTAAAATCATGATTATTTTTGCATTGATAATGAATTTAATTGTCAAATGTCCATATAATATGGTACCACAGATAGTTACCAGTGACATCCCTTGTTCTCACAAAACAATTACATAGTCTAATATTTTTCCAAGCGAAAATTCAATGTTGGCGACTTCTTGCGTAACTGTCTGGCATATTTCAACTAAATAATAATTTANTCTGGTAAAATCATGATTATTTTTGCATTGATAATGAATTTAATTGTCAAATGTCCATATAATATGGTACCACAGACAGTGACATCCCTTGTTCTCACAAAACAATTACATAGTCTAATATTTCCAAGCGAAAATTCAATGTTGGTGACTTCTTGCGTAACTGTCTGGCATATTTCAACTAAATAATAATTAAAATTAATAAACAGATGTTTTCAGAATAAAATGATACTACAGAACCTCATCTACAACCTCCCTTGTTACCAAAAAATTACAATTAAAATACGGGATGCTGCGTACTTCATTGCACCACATTTACAAACGAATCTGAAGCTTCGTGGTTCATACCACATGCGAAACATAACATTTGAGGCAAAACTTAATTACAAACTTTGGTTTCGAGGTATGGTGGAACTGCACTAGCGTGGCCTTTATACAGCACACAAACACTATTTTCTGAAACCCAGGTTACCGAAACTCTTGTTTCAACCTACTGAATAAATGCACTGAAGGTCACGTCTGTTGTGTCTGGTGAACCCAGTAAAAGGGTTGCCATTGGGAGGGGGAGAGAAGGCTGTAAGTTAGGAAGCAAGTACGTATCTGGCATTTGTCAAGTAAGTGTGATGGACTGGCGGAGAGGCGGAGGCCGCAAGGGAAGAAAGGCTTGCAGTGGGTTTCACAGTCCAGAGTTGTATTTGTGAGACAATTTTTAGGAGGCCGCAAGGGAAGAAAGACTCGCAGTGGTTTCACAGTCCAGAGTTGTATTTGTGAGACAATTTTTATGCTTCCACGTGGCTGATGGCATGTCCAAAAAAAACTAGCATAATAAATTGTAATTAAATCCAAGTCATAATAACTAACACAAGCAAGTGAGAGCACATGGGTAGGACAAACACTGAGGGTAGTCCCATCATGTGTGGAAACATTTGGTGATGAGGGGTGGAGGGTGGGCGGAGTTAACAGGTGTGTCAGCCTATGTGGGTGGTACCTATTTTTATGAGCTACGGCTTCGCCCATACAGCAATCACAGAGAGAAACACAATGTGCAGCAACAAAAGAAAAATTGCAAAAAATTTATTTTTCAACAGATTTCTCTTAATTTTTTTTTTTTTCACTAAGATATTTTACAGTTCTTCAAAAACAAGTTGTTATAGAAAGGCAGTTGCTTTAAATGGGGTCGATGTAGAGAAGTTCTATTGTACTTTGCAGAATGCAGAAATAATGAGTATGAACTTTGTATGGTATGTTATGACTTGACTTGCACCATACACATTTGCCGGAAGGAATTGTGTCTTGTCTCTCTTTAAGAAAAATTTGAAACTTTTCAGTGGGTGCATGTATTGGCTATGGGCAAAAAGCCCATTGGCTCCAATAAATATTAAATATATGGAAGGTCTCCTAAAAATGAATCATTAGTATGAATTTTTGGAATGCAGCATAACAATTTGTTGTTTGGTTCCACTTGTTGGAAAGTTCTTGAATATTTACCACAAATATCTGCAAGAAATCTGAAAGCAACTGAAAGTCTCTTCAGCTTTCCAGTTGGTTTGACTGCTGTTTCTGTGACAATGTCCGTTCTGTATACTTTCTTTGTAAACTGTCCTTAAATCGGTTGTTTGCCATCACATCTAACACTTGAAGTTGTGATGTCATTCCATCAGGCATGACTAGGTCTGCACACCCATCTTCCTAGCACCTCCTAAACCTGTTGAGTAAGATTTCCTTTGAAAGCACAAATTGCTAACCTACGATATTGCCTCAAAAGAGCTCCTGACTTGTGTTTAACATTCCTTGACATTAAATACTGGTGCCATCTTGTAGCTTTTCTTTTTGCAGAGTTTTATGATTACATTTCTGCCATCTGCCAACACAGCAAGCATTACTGTGCTGGTTTTTTCATTTCCAGTTGCCTTCATCACTACAGATTTTGTCTCTTTATCTGCTACAATTGTACGTATTGGCTTGGCAAACAAAGCAGACATCTGGTCTGCATTGCCAATGTGACCAAGAAAGCAGAGTGTATGAATGCTGCTTCCTCAAGCCAATAACAAAATTGATTTAATTTTTCATTGAAGTAAGAAGGCAGTTTCTTTGCTAGGGATATGTAGGCCTACATACTAGAACTAACCTAGAATGCCACATAATTTGCTTGCATTAGCCAGTGCTTGCTTTTAAATCTGCTCTGTATATGTTAAATTTATAAGCTGTTTTACGAGCCCTTGTTTTAATGATTTTGCAAACCCTTCCTTACAATTTTTACAAAATAATATAGTCTATTACAGTTTTCTCAGTGTTTACTGAAACCACCTTTTATAAGGCCACTGAACATTGTGAGTGGAGTTTGCATTCTCTTTAGAACATTGTCACCATCGCACACTCGCTTTGGGCATGCCAATGTATCTTGAACCTTTGCTGTTAGTGCTTGCTTCAGCATATCTGACAACCATGAAAAATTAATGTTCACAGTGAAATCTGAGCACTTTGCGGTTACTGGACACACCGCTCAGTAAAGAAATATACTATGGTAATAAATTTGTGGAATATAACTAAGACAGTAAACATTATATTTCAAGTTCAGGTTTTACGTCTTTCGTTGTACATTTATTTGAAAACAAAGCATGAATACTGCTTGCCTTGCCAATTTTTAATTAATGTATTGCACAATTTTATACTGTTTTTGTATTTACAGTAAAACCCCATTTTTACGATTTTGAGCCTTTTACACCTACTGTGTGGTCCCATATACTGTTTTCACAGTATAAATTTCCCTCGTCGCACAATTTATTGCATTTTGCAAGAATTGTTTCCTGGTCATTTGAAATGTGTGAAAGATGGGATTCACTGTATGTGCATGTAAGGTTTATTTCTTTTGATATGATGGTCATATTTATAGATGTGATTTGGGTAGTCAAAATAGTCCATTTAGATAGAACTCGTAAATGCAAGACAAATTCATACTTTTTACCTGTGCTAGAGGGAAGGACCCTCTTCTAAACTCAATTCAACTGCATAATGAAAATACAGTAGAAACCCTATTTTACACTTTTCTGGGGATAGGTGTCAAATAGTGTAAAGAAAGCAGGGGAGGGGGGCGGGGGGGCAAACAAAATTTAAGGCTATCTTCAGCAGTTAAGGTTAATGTAGATTAATGGGCAGTACACTTACTAGTTTAATATTCTAAGACGTCAAATCATATATCTAGTAAGTTTAAGCACTTTGTATTATTTATGTCAGTGTTTGTAGGAGGTAATGTAGAGATATTTTACCTACTTCAAGGATCGGTTTTTCAACACTGTGTGTAAACAGTAACTGTTATAACCTTTGTGTACTTTGATTTCTCCAGTGAAATTTTAAGTTTTATTTAGAACTAAATCACAGAAATAATATATGTATCTCAATTTAAGTTAACCTTTGGTCTATATAATCCTGCTACAGATGTGATAAATTATATTATTTTCCTGTGTAAACTTATTCAGGGGCGATTTGTACTTAACAATGAAACTGTGTTGTATACATATTATTGCCCTCTAAATATCTGCGTGAATGTTTCATATAAACAAGACTGCAGTGTATGAATTTTCTGAATTTTGTTAACTATGTGGATTGGAAAATCATATTGAATTGCAATGTAAATTTCAGGAATTTATACATTGTAAACATAAAGAAAAATGTTGGTTGTCAATAAATGTGGTGTATTTACGGGGAAAATGTAAAATTTAGGATACAGTATACTTAGTGCACATGCTAAGGGGGAACTGGAAAGCTTTGATCTTTCTCCTGAGAACTTCTCCTGTGTCTATCAATGCACCCTGGTAAAGAGCATTTAGTAGCCACAAATTACCACTTGTAATTGTAGGAAAAATTGTGGCAGAAATTGTATTCAAGAAGAAACTGTAACAAACAATATTGTGTATCTGCAAAGGTAGGGTTGACGTGTGGCAGGTGGCTGGCTTTGCTATGGCAAACATCTTGTTGGATTAGTCTGATGGGTGAAGTTATGGTGGATCATTAAACAGAATAACCTATCCATCACTAACTTTACTGTAAATTCCACTGGAAAAAATTGCACATGTAGAGGAGGTTTAAACAAGAGATGTGGAGGTGAGATGACTGACCCCAATGCCAGCAGTGTTATCTATTCTAAGAATAAGATGAGAATATAAGTGTGCTGTGTGGTATGTATCGGGAACAGTATAGAATGTATAGAAATAACTGTTGACCATCAACATTGTATCACCAAGGATGTACCTGAAGGACTCCACATTCTGGGAACACGTAGAGTAGGGTATGACCGTGACATGATTGATTGTTCAGCCAAGTGGCGTGGAAGGTGTGCCAATGGCGACACTGATAGGGAGTACGTAAGTAGAGGTCAGGGAGCTGCCGAGAGGTAGCAGCATTGATTCCCCGTCACTCATGTGCACATGCAGAGGGAGCATGCCACATTGAATAACACGACAATCATATGACTGGAAGAATCGTGGCCTATTGGGAAATGTGTATTATCCTATTGCAAAATTGTTTCTCGCATTGGAATAAATGCCACCATCAGTGAAATGAATACGGGATCAGCAGATAGAGAAGAGATTAGTTGAGAGACGTGTAAACCAACGGTCCTGCCACACCAACAATTGAATCATTCACCTGAATGTTGTAACCAACAAAAAGTGAATTTTACAGGAGAACATATAAATTGTTAAATTGCTTAAGGCTTGTTGTAACAGAAACTGAATATGTATGAGTGGATGAGACTGTCGTCGGTTGAATTCCAGATCATGACGATGTCATCTATGAAATACATCCAGCAGAATGGTATAAAATTACAATACACAAGTAAGTGCATTCAAGCATACTTTCACCTTCTTGGACATATCAACTTGAGAAGAAAAATTTAAATTTATAAAATTGACAACATATTTATGTATAAAGGTACAAAAATCATGCTTGAAAGTGTTACAACTTATTAAGTATCACAATGTTTTTCATTTTCTTTAACTTTTTAACTTCATCCAGGATATTTAGGCCAGTATTCTGGAATGATTTTATAAGGGTTTTGATACAGCTTAAGTCATGTCCAGGCCTTATCGGTATTCCAGAACGTTATAACACTAAGTGTTTAGCTAAGCCATGGCCAATGCTTTAATCTTAGGACTCCGATTTTGATGATTTATCCTTGGCGCAAACAAAACCTATGCATGCATATCATCTCACCAGAGATGGTAGTGTGACAAACATCCGTAAACAATAAGACTCAATTAAATTATTTAGCAAAAAATTACGAAATCACTACATTTTAGTTGTTCTGCAAATAAAAGTTGTTGGCATGAATACTGTGTATTATGTACTACGTGTTTTAAAGGCTGTCATCATTAGAAACAACACAAAACACGTAATCATTGAGAGAGTATATATTTTATTAATTCACATTCAANAAAGGCTGTCATCATTAGAAACAACACAAAACACGTAATCATTGAGAGAGTATATATTTTATTAATTCACATTCACTAAATATATGTCTTGTTAGTGCGACTGATAGAACATTTTGTTGTGGCCAAAAGTTTTTGGGTTCAAATCCTGGTCAGTGCAATTTTTTTTTGTGGTTTTAAAATCAACTGGAGTTTTCATATTTACCCACACATTATGTTGAAAAAAGTCTATTTATTTTAATAACTTAACTAAGTATTAAAATGCATAACGATGGATTGTTAGCGGTACAATATAATGGCAATTATTTGACAGTAGGACTTTTATATTGGTAATGTTTACATCTCTCAGAATCCAACAAAACTCACTAATCACATACAAATGGCATTTTGCATTTTTTAAATTTGAAGACCTTACACTGATAAAATAGTTATATTTATGAGCCCGCCTGTTACAATGGTAAAACATATCCTCAGTGGCAGAACGAGTTGCAATTGGGAAGTTATGTTGGTATCATTGGCAATGTTGATTGTTGATGCTGGCTGGACTTTATAAATTCATTAGGAATATCCTTTCCCCCTGTCAAACTCAAAATTATGTTATTAATATTTTATAAGTTGTGTTTTCAACTAATTGTGTGAATTACAAAGTTGTGTTTATAATGTTTCAACATTTTCGAAGAGGCTCATATGTAGTTCAGCGTTAACCCATGGAGTAGACTTTTTATTTATTAAATATGTGACAGCAATAACGGGATTTACGAGGTTTATACAGAATGTTCGGGAATCGGTGGTCGTAAATTTAATGGATGGTAGATAATGCGAAAACCAGCATATTGTGTCTGGAAATGCCAACCTGCAAAGGTGCAGGCACAAACATAAGTGCACACTTAGACGCCAACCCAGTGACCGCCTTCACAACAGATGTTCGAAGTGCTGCCCTCCAATCTCAACGCAGGCGTTACAGCGCCGAAGCACATTGTCTCCCATTCTCGTGAACACTTGTGGCACATCAGCTGTTCGCAAGCCGCCGTTATGCGTTGGTGTAATTCCACCTCCGTCTCAACCGGCATCACGTAGACATGGGTTTTACTGTAGCCCCATTGAAAGAAGTCCAGAGATGTTAGGTCTGGCGAATGAGGGGGGCAGGCGACTGGCCCACCACGCCCCACCCATCATCCAGGAAAGGTGTCGTCGAGATGCTGTCGCACAGCACGTGTGAAGTGGGCTGGCACTGTCAGTAGCGAATGTAAATGCTGCCATGGCATTGTTCACCGAATCCGTAATCGCAAACCTGTACACACTAATCTGTCAACACTGCACTAATCATCTGAAGCCAAACATGTAAACGAACCACAACCACCCATCCGCTGTGCGGTACACCAGGCTGCCGGTTACTAGTGTGTCTGTCTAACTGCAAACATCTACGCCCTTCCTCCCCGGAACATGATACTTCACTGTGCTGTGATCGCCTGCCCTCTCAGCCACTGGGGTTGGGCCTAGGTGTGCGTGGAATTCAAACGTACGTGCTTACGTTTGCGCCTACACCTTTGTAGGGTGGCATTTCCAGACACATGTTCCTTGACACAACATTCTTGTNAATTACAATACACAAGTAAGTGCATTCAAGCATACTTTCACCTTCTTGGACATATCAACTTGAGAAGAAAAATTTTAATTGTTAAAATTTACAACATATTTATGTATAAAGGTACAAAAATCATGCTTGAAAGTGTTACAACTTATTAAGTATCACAATGTTTTTCATTTTCTTTAACTTTTTAACTTCATCCAGGATATTTAGGCCAGTATTCTGGAATGATTTTATAAGGGTTTTGATACAGCTTAAGTCATGTCCAGGCCTTATCGGTATTCCAGAACGTTATAACACTAAGTGTTTAGCTAAGCCATGGCCAATGCTTTAATCTTAGGACTCCGATTTTGATGATTTATCCTTGGCGCAAACAAAACCTATGCATGCGTAGCATGCATATCATCTCACCAGAGATGGTAGTGTGACAAACATCCGTAAACAATAAGACTCAATTAAATTATTTAGCAAAAAAATACGAAATCACTACATTTTAGTTGTTCTGCAAATAAAAGTTGTTGGCATGAATACTGTGTATTATGTACTACGTGTTTTAAAGGCTGTCATCATTAGAAACAACACAAAACACGTAATCATTGAGAGAGTATATATTTTATTAATTCACATTCAATAAATATATGTCTTGTTAGTGCGACTGATAGAACATTTTGTTGTGGCCAAAACTTTTTGGGTTAAAATCCTGGTCAGTGCAATTTTTTTTGTGGTTTTAAAATCTACTGGAGTTTTCATATTTACACACACATTATGTTGGAAAAAGTCTATTAATTTTAATAACTTAACTATGTATTAAAATGCATAACAATGGATTGTTAACGGTACAATATAATGGCAATTATTTGACAGTAGGACTTTTATTTGGTAATGATTTACATCTCTCAGAATCCAACAAAACTCACTAATCAAATACAAAAGACATTTTGCATTTTTCTTTATTTGAAGACTCTACACTGATAAAATAGTATAACATGTGTACAAAAATAGTTATATTTATGAGCCTGCCTGCTACAATGGTAAAACCATATCCTCAGTGGCAGGATGAGTTGCAACTGGGAAGTTGTGTTGGTAGTATTGACAATATGGCTTGTTGATTGTGATGCTGGCTGGACTTAAATTCATTACGAATATCCTTTCCCCCCCTCAAACTGAAAATAACGTTATGAATATTTTATAAGTTGTGTGTTTTAAACTAATTGCGTGAGTTACAAAGTTGTGTTTATAATGTTTCAACGTTTTTGCGGAGGCTGATATGTAGTTCAGCGAGTGTCGTGTCAATTGTGAAAGAGATGTGCGTGTGGAGGAAATGGCATTAACCCATGGAGTAGACTATTTATTAATTAAATGTGTGACAGCAAGAACTGGATTTACGAGGTTTATACATGATGTTCGGGAACCGGTGGTCGTAAATTTAATGGATGGTATATAATGCGAAAACCAGCATATTGTGCCAAGGAACATGTGTCTGGAAATGCCAACCTGCAAAGGTGCAGGCGCAAACATAAGTGCACACTTAGACGCCAACCCAGTGGCCGCCTTCACAACAGATGTTCGAAGTGTTGCCCTCCAATCTCAACGCAGACGTTACAGTGCCGAAGNCCAATCTCAACGCAGGCGTTACAGCGCCGAAGCACATTGTCTCCCATTCTCGTGAACACTTGTGGCACATCAGCTGTTCGCAAGCCGCCGTTATGCGTTGGTGTAATTCCACCTCCGTCTCAACCGGCATCACGTAGACATGGGTTTTACTGTAGCCCCATTGAAAGAAGTCCAGAGATGTTAGGTCTGGCGAATGAGGGGGGCAGGCGACTGGCCCACCACGCCCCACGCATCATCCAGGAAAGGTGTCGTCGAGATGCTGTCGCACAGCACGTGTGAAGTGGGCTGGCACTGTCAGTAGCGAATGTAAATGCTGCCATGGCATTGTTCACTGAATCTGTAATCGCAAAGCTGTAATCTGTCAACACTGCACTAATCATCTGAAGCCAAACATGTAAAGGAACCACAACCACCCATCCACTGTGCAGTACACCAGACTGCTGGTTACTAGTGTGTCTGTCTAACTGCAAACATCTGCGCCCTTCCTCCCCGGAACGTGATACTTCACTGTGCTGTGATCGCCTGCCCTCTCAGCCACTGGGGTTGGTTGGGCCTAGGTGTGCGTGGATTTTAAACATACGTGCTTACGTTTGCGCCTACACCTTTGTAGGGTGGCATTTCCAGACACATGTTCCTTGACACAACATGCTTGTTTTCGTGTTATCTACCACTCATTCAACTAACTACTACCAATTCCGGAACATCCTGTGTGTCTTAACGATGGACAGATGCACTGTTGGCTGTAGTCATTTTTTAAAGGTCACGTATGTAGATATCACAACTTTGTAATGTTTCCCAGCATGTTTGAAACTCAATTAATTTGGCTAGATGTACTCATATGTGATTTCAACATTTGCAGTGGCTCAACAAGTTGCTGAAAATGTTGAAGTTTCAGGGCATACTTAAAACTGCACAGATATATCAGTAAAGAAATTTAATTAAAATGTAGGGGTGTGTAACACATTTTTGTTATCAGGTCATAACATTTTATGCATTCATTTTTGCGGTGCTCTATACTACATAAATAAGACTGCATTCTGGTTCACTTATTTCGCATTGGGGTTATAAATTTGATAAATATGCCAGTTTATTCCTTAGTATGGTTTAACGTTTGCTTCAAAAATACAAGACAGTTCAGATTTGCAGGACTGCTAAATATTGTAGATTTATTTATTTGTATGAAAATATAACCAGAAAGTTGCAATTCTGCTATTAAAAGCAAGTGCACCATTTAAAATATATGTCTATAACTTCCACATTAGAAATACAGGACTTAACCATAAGTAGTCACATAATAAAGAGTGAAATAGACATATCACATCAGACAATAATAGTAATAATTATTGTATTTATTATTCTATGCACAGTTATTTCATGTATGTAACAGCTGCCAGCATTACCGATAATGTTACAAACAAACCCTGCACATATTTTTTGCAGTAACTATTGTAAAAAAAAACACTCAAATGTGTCATGTTCATTTGTTTATAGCCTTGCACAGGGTGGCAAATAACAAGCAGTGATATAGGCTGTTACTGTACAGTGAGCACTTTTGGAAGCCCTCTCATTTGGAATAATACTCAAGAAATATATTTTATTGTAGCCATAGACATTAACTTACAAGTCCAGCGAAGTATATACCCTGTGTTTATTACTTACATGGCAATAGTTATTTTAAAAAGTGGTGGAAGGATAAAAAAAAAAATGGCTGGTAGGAAAAAAGTAACTAGGGCCTCGAAATGGTTCACTTTACTGTGTATAGCCTATATATCTGATACCATCTGAAAACATAGAGAAATTTTCATAAATACGTTGTGAGTTAGGAACTGTCCATTGCTTTTCAATCGCCCAAGAAAGTAGAACATATGTAATGCCAAACTGAATGTTCCGGAATACTGGCCTTGGTCTCTGTTCATTTAATCTTTACACGCCCTTGTTCTAACAAAGCAACTGATTACGTACTTCCATTGGAAAAGCATAGTTTGTTTCACAATTTAATGTATTCTTTAAACATGTAAGATTTTATATATTTTACATTTAAGAACTGTCCATGAAAACTGTTGAAACAGTGTTCAGCTGTTACAATACAATAAAAATTTTTCCAGATGGAAACAAAAAAACCTCCTTTTGAAAAAAATAAAGTTATGTATGTATTGTGTTAGGTGTTGTGAGAATGTACAACAATGTTCAGAAAATATTATGGCTACAAAAAGAAAATAAGATCAAAAAGAAAAATATATAAAAATAATATATCATACATTATTGGAGAGTATTGTTAAAATTATTTGTTTGTGTGAACACAGTGTTATCTAAAAAATTTCTCTGTAATATAATGTATTTTTGGATAATGTTTGTGAATCTTCTTAACAATCTTTGTTATATATTTTACAGTACTTCTAATGACCTTACATATTTGAAGCAAGTAACATGCTGATATAAAATAAATTATATGCTGTATATTTGCAATGTGGACTACTTTTCCCCCCCCAAGTATCTTAAATGGATTACTTTCATTATCTTTTTAAATTGTGAATCTTAAATGATAGCTGCTGTGAATTTTAAACTAGATTGCAACGTTTTGCTTATCTGTCTTCTCTTGTACAATACCATCAAGGCAAATTGGGTTCAATTCCCAACAAGGTCACCCAGATTTTCTTTGGGAAATGTGGTGGACGTTGCAGTTGACCGGTATGTTTTCTCTGGATACTCCAGTTTCCGCCACCCTTGCAGTCCTCCACTGCTCCATCCTCACCTCACCCTCACTGGTGCTCAAGACATCACTGTTTAGCGCTGACCAAACTCTCTCAACTCAACTCTGTAACGTTCGGCCGCAATAACTGCTGATGTTACGTTGCCACAANCTGCCGATGTTACGTTGCCACAACTAGCTCAGTCGGTAGAGCACGAGACTCTTAATCTCGGGGTCGTGGGTTCGAGCCCCACGTTGGGCGCCATTTTGTAACGTTCAGCTTTTGTTACAGCCGATGTTACGTTGCCACAGCATGCTCAAAGGTGGAACACAAGAATCAGTACAATTGATGCTGATTAATTATTAAATAAAGTAAAATTCCAGAATATTTTGTTCCATACTTTTATTTATCATTTACGTGTCACAGTTCACATACGAATTTCTGGTATGCAGAGTACGAACCGTTCACAGATAAATATATAAGTATAGACCAGCGCCACAGTGGTTTACAGATTATTAATGTCTCAAAACTTGCATCACAAGACTAAGTTACGAAGGCAGGAGGGATGTTTGTTCCCTCCTGGCACCCTAACGACCCCCCACACAGACGGAAATAATTTGATAGAATTTAGGTTAAGCCGAAAAGAAATGTAATGATAAAAGTTTTAACGGAAACAGAACCTTTCACAATGTGCACTGTACTAGTGCCATTAGCAACTGAGCACAGTGACTCGACCATGACATTGCCTACTGCCAACCTTTTCCATCTAACCTGCATGCGTGCCTACCGCCTTTATTTGTAGTGTCATGATTTCATCGGGGTAAGATGTCATGTTTTTTTGAGTTATTGGAAGTGTTGCTTAATGGCAAATCTGAAAATGTTGGCAACCCTATGTACAGTTGTTTGTGGTTCACTCGTAAGCATCACGACTTCTGACATGTTCAGTAGTGACCGTGTAGTGTATTGTTGCAGAAAAGCGATAGCACTCAAAATAATAGATACTGGAAGAGAGAGAAAGAATAGAAATACAAGCAAGATATGAGGTTGCAAAGAAAAAAAAAAGCCCAATTTTAAGATGATGGTGAATTGGATTAGTTTCTTTACATGTGGTTTTGTCAAAACTAAGTTAAGTTATACCATTATTCAAAACTTTTCACAGCTCAAGCTGTTTTGTACCTGACAAACCTTAAACTTGACCATATCTGCTGCATGGCTGTAAATGTGTCCACAAATGGTAACCTATTTATCTCGATGCTTAATTTTTTGGCTGCACATCTTTGATTGGCAATGTACATTTTGTTTTCTAGCAACTTATAACAAAGTTAGCATGGTATATGCACCATGATTATGAACATTTATCCCCTCTGTAACGACTAATGTGTAAGAATGCAGTAAATGAAAACGGCGTAGTAAACTGGTAGTTGTAAATAAAACTTCTTTGTTGATTGCAGAGTGCAACAGATATGCAGCACTTATCAGTTGAGTTCATTATCAGCAAGTTTTGAGTTGTCTTTCAGTGTATAAACTGAAATGTGGGTTGGAGTTATTCCCATCGACATCTGCATATTACTGGGTTTCTGCTGTAGTTTTGAAATATTTATATATATATATATTGTTGTACAATCCTTATCAGTTAGGGAGTTTTGTAGATGTTAAGTTACTGGGGTATTGAATCAAGTTTTTTTATGATGAATTCCAGAATATGTTAATATACTGTTGGCGAGATTGATGTAACTGGCACTGATAAACCTGCAGTTGCAAGACTAGTTGAAAGTGAATCTTTTTCAACCATTAAGGCATTCATTCTTGTTTCTTCTGATAAAATTTTATGTTCTCATAAACATATGATTTTGAAAGCTATACAAGCCATAAAAAAAAAAAAACTGTCATACTTATGACCATGTTACACTGTATTGCTTGATTCCATATGAAGTTTGATAATAGGACCTGTCTTATTTTCCATGGTAGTTTCCATTCAAGCTTTCGTTCTTGGCCAAATTACATACATTGTGGTTATGGAGCATAGGCCACTGCTTGAAATGGAATGGTGAAATGATAATAGGTGCTATTATCTGGACAACTATTAAATACTGTTTGAAAATGTACAAAAACTTGAAACGTCACTGTAAAATGAGGTGAAATTGATCAGTAGGGGTGAGATTGATCACATGGCAATGTTCTGTAAATGCTAAGGTCAGGTACCATAAGTAGGGTGAAATTGGTCAGCGGGAGCGAGTGTGATCACATGACAATGTTCTGTAAATGTTAAGCCAGGTGCCATACCTGACTATAACATTTTTAGAACAATGTCATGTGATCAATCTCACCCCTGCTGATCAATTTCACCACACTTTACCGTACCCACATAACAAAAAAATTTTTAAACAATTTTTTTTTAAAATTATACTACACTTATTGGTCTATACATTAAGCACGAATTTTGGGTGTGAATTAGTACTGAATGTTGATCATAACTTTTAAGCTGTAATTAAGTGAACTACTATAAATTATGTAAATACTTTGAAAAATGAAAACCATTTTTCATAGGCTGGAAATAGGTCAATATGCATTGAACTAATTGCCAANATGTAAATACTTTGAAAAATGAAAACCATTTTTCATAGGCTGGAAATAGGTCAATATGCATTGAACTAATTGCCAATAGTAATGATGTGCTGAGTTGTTAACACAAAAGTTATATTTGTTACTGGTTCTATGAGTGGAGTCCATATTGCACACCCACTCAATGTTCCTCCTGCAAGGATAACCTAGTATGAATCTTCTCTGCTGGCTCGAGCATCGGAACTTATAGAAACTTGTTCAACAGCAAGTACTGCAGCAGATAGAGAGTAGTAACTTGTGAACTTTTATACTAGTCAACCTTGGTGTGCAGGTCATATAATGTGATGAAAGGATTATAAAAAGGTTGGCTGTTGGAACAGTTAATTATGGCAGGTTCAACTGTTTTTAGAACCAGGCAGCTTGCAGCTCAGTATAAATTGTGAGCTCTAAGGCATATTCATGAAACTAAACTTAACAAATTAAATTGTGAAACTTATATGCTAGAAACAAAGGTGTCCTGGTTTCATTTATCTTGGGAGAGGCCAGTCGAGAGTACTGATATGGCAGCACCAGTGATGAACATACAAACGGTTTTGGTTTACACCATAAATTAAGTTCATGAAGTTAGTGTTGAACGTAACAAGTTACAGACGTTAAGTGCAGTAGCCACCAAAAGCAAATTGCAATGAATTTCAAGCTAAAATTGTATGAAAATACTATAAAACAACTGAACCCCTTTACTAAATGGGTGGCTGGAATCCCCCTGTGCCCCTCTCCAGATATGGGTGCTAGAACATTGTTACATTTTGTAAGTCGAAGCTCACAGAATATGCATTTGTCTTTTCCTGTGCTTTTTACAGTCTCACATTAACATATTTAGTTTAGTTCTCAGTATGATAAAAAAACAAAATCATCTCACATGTAGGTTGTGAAATACACAGTCAGTGCATTCTCATTTGCGGCTAAACTAATAAAAATATTAAAACTCTTATTGCCTCTGCAAATAAGAGCTTGTATGGTTCAGAGGTTAGTGGGCAGACAGATGTGAAAAGTAAAATAGAAGTTAAGTTACCATCTGCAGCTGTTAGTATTATGCATGTTATGCAAATAATCAATCATTCAACCTATGTTGTATGTAGATCATTCCTTTCTCCCTTTCTAGTGCCTGACATAGCAAATGTGCTTTAACATTCTTGATATTTTATAGACCAACTCACATTTCATACTTACAAATTTTACTAATTGCAGCGAAAAGATTGTTTGCAAACCTGCATACACCAAATTTTTGTGAAAGTTCTGAATTAATTTATGTGTCATTTTACAGCTTCTACAATTTAAGCTTGCGATGTGACAATATACTTCCCAACACTTTGCAAAGTTACTTACTAGTTATCAAAAGATGTCCAGAAAAACAATAAATTTGTAACCAAATTGCAATAAGTTAACATTAAATTCTTTATAATGTAGACAACCTGAGTGCTAGCAGATTTAATGAGTTTTACTACTATGGAAGTAATGCAATTTTCATTTAAACTTTTAATAATTCCAATCAAACATATCTGTAATTACTGTACGTCTCCACAAACATCTTTATCTACATTGCTGTGCAACGTGAAGATCCAAAACATGCATACTATTCACTGAAAACATTAGTTATCTTCACATACTTTTTTTTACACTTCTTCCATTTTACTTACCAGTGAATTAGGGAAAAAAAGTTTTTTTGTTATTTTTATAATCTCACCTTTTAATAACTCCTGTATGTTCTGCATTACAACTCTTTTAAATATCCATCTCGATACACTTCCAAAGGTATTGAATATGAAGATTTGCCTGCAACTTTCCAGCCAGAAGGGTACATTAGATTTGCTCNCGATACACTTCCAAAGGTATTGAATATGAAGATTTGCCTGCAACTTTCCAGCCAGAAGGGTACATTAGATTTGCTCCTACCCTCTCCATATCAAGAGACAAAGGAAAGGCAGCAAGAGGCACAAGCAAACAACAGCAAACTTGCACTCCTGAGTGGAATTTTTTTTTTGTTTTAAGAAATATTTATAAATGGCATATGAAATTCTCAATGTCAGCTTTTCAAGCAAACTGTTGCTTACACTGGAATCCACAGTGCAGACTCTTTCCGCACATATTTTTTTGGTCTGGTTTTGGCTCGGCTACATTTTGTCCAGGTGATAAAAGTGTGTTGTCACCAGATTGTTATTGTTGGATGTCTTAAATTTTACCCATGTAGTTGCTGTCATTCTTCCACATTAACACTTTCTCCCATTGTTTGATTTTTTTGTAACAAAAATTGTCACTTTTCATGAAACTTGATGAACGCGTGCAACATGTTTTGTCATGCATAGTTGCGGTAATTTTTTTCCCTACCCCCCTTTTACTGTAATATTCAACAACGGTTCTGCAAAGCAAGTCTGGGCCCGTTCAGCGGACAAAGTGCTGCTTCAGCGCTTTACGCTTCACGCTATTCAACCGCCCCGCTGCTGCAGTGGTTGTCGTGGCAAAATACTGTGCTGACTTCACTGCATGTCCGCTGCTAGCAGATGACAGACATCGGATGAAGTGCGAAGATTGTTTCAGAAATATGTAAATGTTTTGCTGTTGATGGGACAATGTGCATTGCTATTGGAAGTGAGATTTTCACGCAACAG
The DNA here is from genome assembly GCA_002778355.1 of Clitarchus hookeri. Lineage (NCBI taxonomy): Eukaryota > Metazoa > Arthropoda > Insecta > Phasmatodea > Phasmatidae > Clitarchus > Clitarchus hookeri. Next base: position 45,123 of record NQII01008811.1, read on the forward strand.
TATGAAGAAGGTGCATGAAATATGGCAACATTACTAATCTGTTACCAACTCCTGAAATTGTTATGTTAGATTGAAATTCACGTCTAGATATATTCAAAAATATTTATTTTCAGTATCTCAAAACCATGTAGCAGAAACTGAACAAACATCCCCATAAAAAAAAGCACGCTAGCTGTAGTTTATTCAGCAGCAGAACTTGCAATGCTGCTTGCAGCAGTAACTGTTAGCATTGCAGTAGCACTTTGCCCACTGAATGCACCCTTTGTTAAAGTCATACGAATCTGTGATTAGTTTCTTGGCAAATGTTTTTTCTGCTAGGTGTTACGAATAATGATTTTGACATTAATGCACTGCAGATTTCTGCTATCTTGAATATCTATTGTAGGTACTCTTTGTTCGCCAACATAACATGCTCTTGCTGTCAAACTATTAACTTGATAATAATGTTATACTTTTGGAGATGGAGAATGCTGGGATTGATAGTTTTGTAAAAAGAAAATGCACATTAAAAATGACAGACTGGCATTTGTGAGAAATTTCCCAATCGTAACTGCAAACCAGATTTACTTAGTATGTTACCCATGTATCTTAACATACGGAATAAGCTGCACACACTGAAAATAAAATTCTGCCTATCTGTTCAAAACCCATTATGAGATATGTTGCAAAATAAGTAGGAAACATCAACTGTCTTTACTGTAGTGCAGATATTTGTCAGATGCATATACCAGAGATGGTTCCTTCTTAGAGGAGCTGATGATCTGAAACAGTATAGCTTTTAGTTCTCTACACTATTCAGTAATGTAAAATACAGACAGATAGAGGTATAGTTCATTTCATATAAGAAGGCCACATTCTGACAGTCAGTGAGTGGCAACATGATGTATTCAAAACAAACAACGTGCCATTTACGTAATCCTGTATCAGCTGATGCACGAACGAACAAAAGTTAATATTACGTTGGCTATTCTGAGTGCACTGCAGACACACATTAGACCAGCCGAAAATACGCGATAAGAAACAGTTCCAAGGTTAATTAATACATTTTATTTTACGTGGTCATAAAACAGCGGTTTTTAGTGTTAAAAACTAAACTTTGTGCTAAAGTAGAAATGTATAGGTGTTCAAAGTTAGTCACATTATAAATGATCCATATTCAAATGAAACGCAATTTCAAAAGCATTTTTCATGTCTTATCCCCCCTCCTCTCCGACCCGGCTTTCCTTCCGTGCTTGATATTAATTCCAAAAGCATACAGAAATATTGAATAATATTGTTGGATTATTTTTTTCTAATAATCTGACTGAAAAATACTTCAAATTCCTTTTCTTCCGAGCTAGTAATAGAACAACCGTAAACTTTACAAAGACGCTACCTCTTGAGAAAAAAATGTGGCTCAGAGCACGCGTTGAAATGTCGTACGCGCCATCTGTAGGGTTCTTTTCGAAGCACTACAAGCCAGAACAGAATAGCGTTAGTTTGCTTTTTATAATATATTTACGAACAGATACCAATAGTTTTATTTTTCACGAGTTTGGCATAATTTTTAAAGTAACATACATTTAGTGTACAGCTTTTACGAACGACCCTACACACGCCCTTCAAACCTCTCGCCGCCTGCCACGCCACCCAAGTAGTTCACTAATTGCCGCACGAAGCAGCACCTCCTGGACGCGCTGACTCGTCGCATCGAAGCCAGTTGATGGCGAATGGATACATACATTAAAAGTAAACATTGGTGCGGCGATCATCAATTGTCAAGAACGTGACCTTCATGTTGGTACGGAGTATACAGATGGCTCATTTTGGCAAGTGACCAAATTTTAGTGAGAAGTACTGAGATCTTCAGAGAGCAACTGAGAAACATTTTACTCCTGCTTGATCAGTGGTCTCTTGGACAACTGAACTAGGCAACAGCAGACAGAAGGTGTTGGTTACAGGGACCAGCAAAGAGCATGGCAGTCTGGCTTACCCTGAAAGCCAAGATGTTCTGTGCCTGGTGTATGTGCGTGTGTTGATCTGTACAGTTTTTTTTTTTCATCAAAAAATATGCCTGTTTGAAACTTCAAGTGGTGACAGTATCATTTTATGGTATAGTAATAATTTTTGTACCTAAAAATGATCATGGGAAAAAAAAAAAAAGAAATGCTTCCTAAGAAATATTGTTTAGAAAACATTTTAGGAAGTGATTTTAGTGTGCATAAATATGCTTAAAGTTTCTTACGTACCGTTCAAAAGCTGAAATATGTTCTTAAAACTGAATATTATTTGTTTGCTAAAGTTAGTCACACTGTTGGCCTTGGTACTAGATGAGAGCACCCCTAGAACCGGGAGATGGGGGTTATGGAGGGACTGGCCGGTTCTAGGATATCCTCTGGTGAGCAGCAGTCACCAAATCTTAGTGATGTCAGCGCAAATATTGGTTCTTAGCTGCAGGCTGCTGAACCGTGAACTTTACCAATTATATAAGTCACTAGATGCTCTGCAGATGTATGAATTACAGTTCTTGGCAAATGTAAATTTTACAGACACAAACAAATAAAAAAAAAACTTGAATGAAACCTGTTGATAACTAAAATGCTCCCTTTAAAGTTTACATTACATTTGTGAGTTACTTTTTTTTTTCCAAAATATCAGAGAGCATACCTTTGTTAGCTGCTAAAACTAGAAAAGGAAAAAGAAAGTGACTTGTATATTTTGTGTGTCACTGACAGCTATGTTACATTTGTATTTTCAATGCCTACAGAGTGCACTACTGTATCAATGAAAATGGCCGTTATATAGCGTATTAACGAGATGTCAATTACATTTAATGTTCCAGCGAAACATGAATGTTTTGTTTGTTTGCAATACATATTTGGCCAAAGAACAGGAATAATTGAGGCTGTAGTTGAATTGCTTGAAATGATGGTTCATGTCTGAGATTTCATATGCTCATTTGTTGAATGTTTGGAAATCATTAAGAACACATTTGATGGAGTGTAACACGTTTAGCATGAAACTAATATGGCTCTGCACTGGTTATAATTATGTCATTATTCACCAGAGCATATTCATTGGCAGATGCATATGCAGCCCAGTAATTATAAAGAATTGCATCTTTTCGGGAAATGGCAATCATATCCGAGAACTGCATTTCTGGGTTTATAGATTATGTTGAAGTATTATTACATGCATACGTATTTGCATTACATTATTTTATTCCACTTTAACAAAGGACGTCGACGAACCACTTTTTAGTTGGCTGAGGCAGTAATTAAAATTTTTGTCACTTTTTACTCCTTTATTATAGAGATTTTTTTGAGCTTTCTGTTAGTTCTTTAATGTTGAGTTTTGTTCTATTATTACATTTATCTACTGCAACATACAGTATTTTCTTGTTTATACAATCCTTCACATTATTGCTTTGCCAGCATTTTTACAACCCTTTTTCCTGTGGAAATTTGTGTATACGCACAACATATCCTGCCTTAATACAAATAATTTATAAGGTATTTGCTTGCTTTTACAGAACAGAATTGTAATTGTTTAAGTTACTGGATGTATGGGAAAAAAACATTTACACGTCAGCTAGAAATCATCCATTTCCATAAACATTGCATTTCATTTTACAGCATGTAATCATATCAGCAAAGATAGTTTAGACCCTATATACATATTTCTGCCGCTAGATGTCTGCCACTTTGCTTGAAAACGTGAGTAGTCATCAGTTGTTAAAAAATATTTTTTTTTCAGTGCAGATTAACATGCATAAAAATTCATTACTTTGACTCCATAATTTCTGGACTAAGCCATACAAATCACTTTAGCCAGTGGTGAAATACACTTAACTCTTAATTCAAAATAAAATGTGTGCGCGTTCTGTACCTATAATATATTATTCTTCGTGTAAAATGGCAAATAGATCTTTTATGTGTGTTGTGACAAGTTACTGAAGGTAGCTTACTACAATACAAATAATTTGGCAAGCAAGTGAAGAGATTTGGGCTGCTGTTAACATTGAGGTGTTGAGAGCTGATGAGATTGAAGCGAGGTGAGTATGGAGCAGTGCCAGAATGCAAGAACAGAGGAAATGGAATAACTCTGAGAAAACCCACCGACCAGCGGCATTGTCCGGCACAGTTCCCACATGTGAAAATTCAGGGGCCATCCCGCAGGGAATCTAACCTGGTTTGCCCTGGTGGGAGGCAAGTAGTCTAACCACTAAACAACAGCAGTTCCTAAATTATATATGTTGCTCCTTTATTATATTACGTTTATCAATTGTCACCCTCTATCAATGAGTTGTTGGTGACATTTAGGAAATTATTTAGGGAATTAAATATTTAAACTACTGGTAAACCAGCAATCCAAAATTTGTCATAAATAAGCAACGAAAAGTGTCTTACGTTGCTAACTTTCATGGCACCTTAGGTTAAATTTTGCAAGAAAACCTTGAAGGGGAGTGGGATGGGGCAGGTGTCTTCCCACCTCCTTCCGATTCTGGCATTAGTCTGGCTACATTATTATTTTTTTATTACTTATCTGTTAAATAATTTATTATTTAGCATTTTGCTCCAAGAATATGTACATCTACAAATTCCAGAGTACAGCACAGAAAGTATTAGAAGAAAAATGCCAATCATTGATACTGCAACTGATACAGAATCAGTAATATCAGAGGCAACATTTAATTATAAATACCAATTTTATTTACATCATGCAAATAAATGTTAAAAAACCATATACCTGCAAGAAAAAATATGGGTGGTAATGTATTTATTTTTATTTATAGAAGCATCCAGTAGATTCAGAATTTGAACATGTGTTCACTGATGATAGGGTTTGTCATAAAATTCAACACTAGATAATAACAAGTTTTAAAAAATATCAAATTTTAAATTAATAATATTTACAAGCACATAATTTCCCTAAGACTATGTGTTTAACACAATTTGAAAACAAAAACCAGTAACCTATACATAACCTAACTAATCATATATACAATTATTAATAATTATATATTAATAAAAAAATTAATTAATGTCTTAAAGGTATAAAAAACATAACATTCTCATCTAAAAACTTTGTAAGTAGTCTCCAATTTCTTTTATATTATAGAAACTCTTAAACTTAAAAAAATGTGTTAATTTTTTTTTAACAAACTTGTTTATGTCCTTTTCAGTAGTTACGTCTTTTGGAAGCATTTTAATAACCTAACAGCCGACAGTTAAATATTAAGTTTGATGGTGGAAATACTACAGATGGCAAGTTCGTTGCAAGAGATTAATTATAAAGTGAAAGGAAGACCTACTTAAATCGAGTGTATCCCACGTAAAGTTATCTATACCATAGAATTTAAGCTTTACCCGCTTTGGTCAGTGATTTTATTCTGAATATGAACTGATCTGAGATTGTGGTGCAAATATGCGTGCGTTAATAATAAATAATGTATTGCTATTTTTCCGTGACGGCTTTGCATCGAATTTCGTGGCAGATAACGCACTTGTTTCTTCGTATTCCTAAGAATAATTATTAATGATTACATATCAGGAGCTGCGTACAACAGCAAAGAACAATAACTTCTGGTTACTGTATCTGAACACAAGTTGCAATTTTCAACTTTTTCCTGTTGCTTTACAGAAAGATGCACGTTTTGAAACAAATATCCAGTTGCAAAACGGCGTGAACACCTACGAGCAATATTTACGTTGATCTTATTCCATGTCATAACTGAGAGTGCCGCTGGAGAGTGCATTACATTCTCTTCTGACAGCTTCGCCTGGGCGGAGGGATACATTACATTTTCTCACTTCTTGGCAGCACAGTCGTGCTTGTGTTTTGAAGATGTGGTTCTTGGCCGTGTATCGAATACTGGATTGGGTTCGGTAGGAACGGATGTGTTGTGTGTTAAAGGACATCAGATTTTTCCCCAATGGAACGAGATTATTCATAAAATAGTAAATTTTAGTGTTAAAGGATGGAATGTCCGCATCTTTCAGAGAACATAAAAGTTCGAATTATTCAAGAAAAGACTGAACTGACAAAGAAATGGCAATGCGCTGGTAAGTATAGATCCAATAAAAATATTATGTATAATGCTGGCCAGTGTTTGTATCATTGAGAATTTTTTAAATCTGCAGATATTGTAATTTATTTTACAAATTTATTATATTTCACGCCATGTGCATTTCACAGCGAATCTTATTTTGTTTTTAATATTCGCGAAGGTTTTGACGTTTTTTTTCTACGGTAACAAAAATTTGTATTGGATAGTTCATAGAGGTTACGAAGTGTTAATTTTATAAACCTAACCTACACCTTAACAATTTATACCTAAATAATGGTTCAGACCATATAAACTAATACAATTGAAGATTTTTAGATGTTTGTGGCATTTAAAGCATTATTTAATTCGTCGCTTTTTGATATAAATCTGCATTGATGGATGTGGCCTACATTTTACGAGATTCCACGATCAATCAGCTGTTTCAGTTCACTGGGAAGGCTGGTATTGATTTTTTCTCCGCACAGAATCCAGACGGGTGAATGAATAGGCCCTTGGTAAAATAAAACTACGCTTTTATTGCAATGACAGTTTTAGCTGAGTTACTAAATACATATTTAATTATATATATAATATAAATAAAATCTAGTAGGCCTAAGCGTACAAAACATTTTTTGTAGTATTTTTTTGCACAGGACATTTTTAAAATTGTTTATGAAATATTTTAGTAAAAATCCAAGTCATATATATGCAATATATTCTGTTATTGTTTTGTTTAATTAATGATCTATATTTACCAGTGTGGGTTGAAATATGTTTGTTCCAAATTTTTGGACCTGCAATTAAAATTTTTTATATTTTGTGGTTTCTTGTTGAATTATTCTTTCAAAGCAAAAAAAGTTTCTAGGCAATACAGACTGGCCACATCAAGCACATTGCTGTGTTACAAACAGATTTTTTGGGAGGTGGATTTGAGGACCACTCACTTCTTTTCTGATATACTTAGAATTAAGTTCATTGTTTGAGAATTTTGTAGTTGTACATTTCACAGAAGTGCATCTAGTAGAGAGCCAAATTCAGAAGTACATTCATCAATTTATATGTATATCTGTTTTTTAGGGTTTTACAAAATACTTGCAAATTTCATTTAAAGTGCGAAAGAGTATTTCAAACACCAATAAAGTTACTCTTGAAATTTTAGAACTCATTATTTTAATACGCACACATTATATGTATATATATAGCATAGTATTTAAATAAAATGATGCATATTTCAAATTTGGTTAAGGGATAATCAATTTCTCAAGTGACAGTTTTATTAGTTGGGATTGAACAAGCTACTGGTAATGGAAAATTAAGTAGTTGCTGAAGAATATACCTGGTCTTAAGTCTAAATGATGTCAAAAGCATCTATACTCTTTTTTGATACAGATCAATTTAGACCTACCACGGTGGACATTTAAGTTACTAGTTATTTAGACAAGTTTCCAAATAGCATGTAAGTTTGCTATTTGACATGAATTTACCTCTCTGAGTAAGCTTGTATCATGCATTATTCAAGCCAAATTTTGGTAATTATTCCCTAAATTGCACAAAAATTAATGTATTTCGTATCCAGTGCTACACAATTACACAAAAGTTGCCAATTCCGTAGCTAATTCTACTCGGGGGAGACACAAAGAACAGAGTTTCCCACTGCGTCTGTTTCCCCTGGCATATCCATGTAGCCAACTGAATTGTGTTGAAAAGTTCCAGTAGGTAGGTGGGTTTGTCTCGACGACACCGAGGTCATTAAAGATGGTGCAAGATGCACAGGGAAGAGGGATTGGGGAAGGGATTGTAAGGAATTGTCTATGGTCTTTGTTAGGAACCCATCCCAGCATTCACCTGGAGTGATTTCAGTAAACCATGGAAAACCGAAATAAGATTGGCCGAACTGGGAATCGAACCCGGGTCCTACCAAATGTGAGTCCAGTTAGTTACCACTCTGCCACCTCTTTACGTGAAAAGCTCCATTTTTGTGTAAGTTACCCAAACCGGAAGTGGGAAAACTGTGCACTACCAGGTTTGTTCCGACCAATGTATCCAAGCCAAAAGTGTGGAAAATGGTACATTACTCTGTTTGTCCCGACCAGTGTATCAAAACCAAAAGTGGGAAAACGTTGTGGCAAGCATATCTAGGTGCCAAACTGAAAATTGCTCGAAAAAGTTTCTTGGGCGTATACAAAGAGCATTCATGCACTTTGGATACGCAATGTTTCCCTTAAAAGCATCATTACAAAAGCCCATCACAACAAGATGTGAGATGTTGTTTGCCTAGCTGTTTTGTTTAATGGCAATTGCATGTGAATATATATAGTGAAGGGAGTAATGAATCATCACTCCTCAAAGTGGTGTATCCTTTCATTTAATGGTAATTTCAAGCCAACCACATTAGTGTAGGTGGGTAACAATTTGTTACTCCCTGAAAATTTCCCAACTGTTTTTGGTTTAATGGCACCTTTGTGTCAACTTCATCAGTGTAGGTGAATATATATTATGAGGGAAGCATCAATCCAGTGCTCCCTTGAATTCCCTAACTGTTCTGTTAAATGGGAATTTCAAGTTAACTGCATCAGTGTAGGCAAATATATGTCACGTAGGGAGTAACAAATCGTTAACTCCCTGCACATTGCTCAACTGCTGTGTTAAATGGCACCTTTAGACCAACCACAAATGCGGATGCGAATATAGTAACTATTCGTTACTCCCTGCAAATAGCCCAACTGATGTGTTAAACTGCTCCTTCAGGTTAATGGCGTCAGGGAATGCGAATATATATTACAAAGGGAGCACCAGATCTGTGCTATTAGCGAATCGTCAAGTTTCAGTCTAACTGCATCAGCAGACAAGAATATATATTACAAAGGTACCATCAATCTGGAACTCCCTTGAATTCTTTAGCTGTTTTATTAAATGCCAATTTCAGGTTAACTGCATCAGTGTAGGTGAATATAAATCGCGATGGGGGATAGCAATTTGTTACTCCCTACAAATTTCCCAACTGTTTTGCTAAATAGCAATTTCAGGTCATCTAAAGTAGTAAACGCTAATATATATTGCACCCCTTTGCATATTGCACCCCTAATGATTCGTTACTCCCTTGAATTCTCCAACTGTTTTGTTTAATGGCACCTTCAGGCCAATCACATCGGCGGATGTGAAAGTATCAAAAAGGGAGCGCCTATCTGAAACTCCCTTTTATTCTGTAGCTGTTTAGTTAAATGGCAATTTCAAGTTAACCGCATCTGCAAATGCGAATCTATATTGCAAAGGGAGCACCGATGTGGAACTCCCTGTGAATCATCTAGCTGCTCTGTTAAATGCAGTGTTTGAAAAATACGGTTTTCTTTTTTAAAAATCCCCACTTTGGTTTTATTAAGAAACCAAGTTTTTTTTTAGGGTTTCCATAGTTTAAAATAAAAAACAGACTATATATAAACATGTATATTATAAATATTTGTTTTGGGTATGTTTACCTGGACACGTCATTTAATCAAATGCCTGTATTTGGAATCTAAATTTAATATGTTGTTAATAATTATTGGAAAATTTGTTTTAAATTTCTGTTAAATAGCTATTATGTGAAGAAAAGAACAGATATTGNGTTGTTAATAATTATTGGAAAATTTGTTTTAAATTTCTGTTAAATAGCTATTATGTGAAGAAAAGAACAGATATTGTAGAAATGTAGGTAATATAGTAATGTAGGTAGTATTATACACAACATGTACACTATATTATGTTATAACAATTGATATAACATTTATCATGTTTTTTTTTATATTGCCAAATATCACCAAAACTGCAATTGTGTTGTGTTTTTGAGAAATTCTTTTCATAAGTTGCGAAAATAGAATATCTGCGCATACAAACACTTGACGTTTGTTTTGTACATATTTCTTTTTACAGAGGACCACAAGTGTATATCATTATGAAGGTTCTAAAGAGGTAGCGAGAGGAATAAACGTTTTCCCTATAGAAACAAAAATTTATTCTTCATTACTACAACACTTACAAAAAAAATCATTAAAATAAATGCTTTATAATTACAAGTGCCAGAAATCCATACTGCATCAGTCTCATTTTCGCAGATATGGCAAGTGTAAAGTCTTACTTTTTAACTTGGTCATTTTTGAATGGTATTCCAGTAATACACTGTACAGTAGTCAGTTGCATGCAATAGGTAGAGACAAAATGAATATTAGATCTACACAATAATTCAGTCAATTTAAAACTTCTGATTGTGGAAGATTTATTCGTAAACGACTATGAACTTTAACTAGTTTGTTGCTTTATCAACTCCTAAAAGTTTATTTAACTTGCTCCAAACCAGTCCAATTGTAGAGAAGTATCTCTCAATTGATGCAGAAGTTGGTGCTGAATGCAAGCAGAAGAAAAAGTGACAAAACCGAAAGGGAAACTTAGTTTCTTTCATTCTTCTTTGCCATGATCTGCCACCATTTTTGCGAAGAAAACTCTTGTACAACATTTGCATGCATCATAGAAGCAGGATAATAGTCAGGATCACTTACCTTGAAGGCCATGACGCCAGGCAGGAATTCAGGATGGTGTTCAGCTAACCACATTTCTGCGTAGTGTTCTTGTTTGTCACTTAAATGTTGCCCTCAGAATTTTGGATCCATAAGGTTTGCGACGATATGTGGTGGTTGAATTGCCTGTTGGAATCTTTTCTTGAAGTGGTGGTGCTAAGGCTCCAAAACATCAGAAGATAGTAGGTTGAGCCATATTTCAACTGCCTCTGAAGTACATGTTGTTTCTTACTGAAGCTTGTCCAGTGCATTTGCAACCACATGTAACTGTTTCTCAAGATACTCTGCTCGTAGTAACTTCCCAGGTTGCTTACGATCTTTACAACATTTGGATGAAAGTCTTTGGCATGTTCAAGGGCGATTTTCCTGTACCTGTTAATTTGTCACAAATGATTTTATACAGTCAGGGTGAGAGTTCCATCGTGTTCCATTTGGCAACTGTGGCATTACACACAGTTACTCCAAAAGCCACCCATGTACTTGATGAACATTTCGAAAATAATTTTGCAGTTACATAATATGACCCATAACTGTTTTAGGAGATACATCTTTCTCATCTAAATTCAAAAGATGTGCTGAACAGCCATAGGTGATTAGATCTAAATGTTTTTATTTCAAAATTCCCTACATTTTGCCCATTTTATTCTCATTATCACACCTACCAAGTTTAGACCCTGTATTCCAGGAAGTGACTGTAGTCAACTCGCAATTAATTCCAAAGAAGTGCCACCTTTTGCAAAAGAAAAGAAATTTCTTGTGACGTGTAGTGTCCGCCGATGGAATTGAAACGGACCTAGAGATAACCAAAGCCATAAGAAATTTGCCTAAACCGACAAAACCAAAGTGTGGGTTTTTTTTTTGGGATTATGTGCCTACTAGTATCAATTTGTATCTGGGTTCGCTACAATTGCCAAGCCACTACGTGAACAGACTGAGGCCAAAAAGGAAATTTCATTGAACCACATACTAAGTGTGAAACTGCTTTTAGTAAGCTTATGGAAATTTTGATAGCTCCTCCAGTCTTAGGATTCCCGAAAAGTGAGTGCACATTCATTTTGGATAGTGATGTAGGCATTGGAGATATGTTATCTCAGATTCACAATGGGAAGGAGAGACCACTAGAAAGCTTCAGTAAGGTATTGCACAAACCTGAGAGAAATTACTGTGTTACACGCAGGGAACTTCTGTTCATGGTGAAGGCAATTTCACTCTTCCACTCCTACCTTTATGGCAGATATTTTATTCTAGAAACCGACCACGCTTCATTACCCTGGCTACTTAATGTCAAGAACCCCGGAGGTCAAATAGCCTGGTGGATACAGCATCTTCGATAATATGACTTTGAAATACAACACACATCTGTACACCATCACAGCAGTGCAGATGCACTTTCTAGGAGGCCATGTGAGCCATTATGTCATTGTGGACGCAGAGAAGAAAAGAGTGCCGAATTGCACATCAACGGACATGAATATACATTGCAAAAAAATGGGTGGGGAGAAAGGGCATACTTGGCGTACTTATTTATAAATATTTAGTTGAGATTATATCAAAAGTCCTGATGAATCTGAGCTGAGCTCCAGCCGCCATCTTGAAAAATAGGTATGTTTTTAGTGTTTTCATGAATATCTCAAAAATAGTTGTTGTTGTACAAAACTTCCTACGAAATTTCTTGCAAAGAAGGTTGCATTCCCTTTTCTTGTATCATTAATATTTTCTGAGGTAATAGATGTGACTGTTGTACTTTTTTGCTGATCGCCAATTTATTGCTACATTTTTTCATACAAAGAAGCTCCTAACTTCTGAACTGTCTGTTTTTGCGAGAAAGAGTTCATAAGTAATATAGCAGAACATAAATTACTTTTCAAAATGTGGCTATTGGTGAATTTATGGGAAATTTGCTAGATGAATCGGGCCCATTGAACCAAATCACCATCAATTAATGCTTGTAAATATGTGCGCCCAAAACCATCTGTTTTAAATGGCACACGGTCAAACAGGAAACTGTACATCAGTAATGTTCCACCGAATAAGTACAACAGTGACAGTGTCATTTTACTTCAAGTTGGTAATGATGTTAAGGGTAGAGAGCAGGAGTTCTGCTAGAGGTGCGAATAAGTATGAGAGTCGAAACACAACCACCATTCAGGTGGTTGTGTGTCATCCGGGTAATCTCCCTGCTGGTAATATACATACTGTTCCTCATCTGCTTGGATCCCCTCCTCAACAAGAGCGCTAAGGGCAGTTACCAGAAGCAGAGTGGTGCAGAGTAAATATGCATGCAACAGTGTGTCTTAATGACCACCAGACCACTCTGTCACATGTATAAAACTTGCCCCCAACTCCACAAACATGTTACTTATGATCTACGTCGCTCATGATGCAAGCAAAAATAAATTGGAGGCAAATAAAAAATGGAAGAATGATTAATAGTAATGCAGATTACGTTTAAGAGGGTGACTGCAGAAAGTGAAAAAAACTATTTCCTTTTATAACTTTTATTTCCGGGCACCTCTCATCTCCATTTTTTCCTCCTCCGCCCCAAAATATAAAAATATGAAATGTAAATATGGTGTGACAGGCCTCAGAATTGACAGTCTGGAATCTTGTGCGGCCTTAAGTNCTTAAATGGTCGTTGTGCAAAGTGAACAAACCAACGAGCGGTGGCAAAGACAGTGACCAATGAGAGTGAAGTCTGTGTACTGCGAGCATCGGTACTGTGGAGAGTAAGACTGATGGAAGGGGGAGGGACTATTGAACTGTGTGCATGTGTGACAGTCATTTGGAATTATTGCATTAGTCAGTTGGATTGAATGTGTGTAAATAATAGGTGTGAATTAGTGACTAATCAATGTAAGGATAGTGATAAGGACTTTAATTAGAATTGATATTGACTTTAAATATTGCATTCACTGAATACAATGTTTAATAGTACTGTATTGATAGGTAGTTGATTGTTGTAAATAATTTATATATATATATATATATATATAGACACACACACACACACATGCGTGGTGAATCACCGGAAACTCGGATCAAAAATATTTAGGATATGAAAGGTGCTATTGATGTGCTGGTTTCGCAGAATTGAAGTAAAGACAAGGGCTCATAATTGCAGTCCAGACACAGATTTTAATACTTATTAGAATGTGCATTTCTTGAATAAAGTTACATTTTTTTTCTAATGGAACAATGCCTATTCACTTCAATAAAATAAAACTAGAGGAAATTAGAATGTCAATTGTGGTTTTTCTGCAGGATTCTATTGCAAGTAGTGTACGTGATATCGTCCATTTAACTGCTTAGTTACTAGGCTACAATGTTCGTATATTTAATTTTCTTTTTTAGTGTGTGTGGTTTTCATCTGAATGTGCAAGAAAACACATGTTACACCTCGTACATTTATGTGAGTTTACTGTACCATGTGTCAGCACACTCTTAAGAAATACAAAAGTGAATAAACAACTTCTGTGGATTCTGAAGACGAAAGAGAAAACTGTCAACTGTCTTCTTACAGGTTGTATTCAAAAAGACCACCAGCTTCAATACAAGCTTCCAGTCTGTGATGTAAAGATTGCTGCACACATTGTAACATTTCANACATTTATGTGATTTTACTGTACCATGTGTCAGCACACTCTTAAGAAATACAAAAGTGAATAAACAACTTCTGTGAATTCTGAAGAAGAAAGAGAAAACTGTCAACTGTCTTCTTACAGGTTGTGTTCAAAAAGACCACCAGCTTCAATACAAGCTTCCAGTCTGTGATGTAAAGATTGCTGCACACATTGTAACATTTCANTTCAAAAAGACCACCAGCTTCAATACAAGCTTCCAGTCTGTGATGTAAAGATTGCTGCACACATTGTAACATTTCAGCAGTAATTTCAGAACAGGCAGCTGTAATATGTTGTTTCATATCTTCTGGTGTAGTCGGCATGTCCTTGTAGACAGTGTCTTTTAGTATTCCCCACAGAAAAATCTAAAGGGGTCGGGTCTGATGAACCGGCATGCCATTGTCCAATCCAACTATTTTGAAACAATCGTTGAAGACAAATCTGTATTACATCTTGCACTATGCGCTGGGGAACCATCATGCTTATACCACAGGATCCTCTGTCTACAGTGGAAGGTCTTCTAACATTATGGAAGTTAGGTTGACTTACTTTTGGGAATCTATTGTTCCTTCTATGAAANCTACAGTGGAAGGTCTTCTAACATTATGGAAGTTAGGTTGACTTACTTTTGGGAATCTATTGTTCCTTCTATGAAAAAAAAAGGCTTACGAGATAATGGTTCACTATTCCACACCACACATTTACACTCCATGGATGCTGACGTTCCACTTAAAGTCACTCTGGGTTGTATACTGACCAATAGTGCATGTTTATGAGGTTGACTTGGCCATGATTTGTAAATATTGCTTCATCACTAAACAAGATACATGACAAATCTGGTGTGTCATGTACATGTACAAAAGTTAACACAATTCTCGAAGTTGTTGATGGAGAGAGACGTGGTATGAATGGAACTTACGACGGTGCAGACTGTGTTGTACACTTGCCCGACTCATGCCACTCCTTGCAATTTCACATTCTCTGGTCACTCATTTGTTTCTGGTACGTTTTTGAGGTGTTAAACTTTCAGTTTGCTGTAATTGGTTAAAGAGGTTCACAAATAATTGTCAAGATGGTCGACGTCTGTTGGGATATCGTTCCGCATACACGTTACAAGAACTTACAACGTTCTCACTTCATTCTCCGTACACCACGTGGGCATGTCGGCTTTTTCAGCATTAGTAAATACCATCTTCCAGCACGTCCTATGTCTAGGTTGTATGAGCTACCACAAAATACTTACAAGGAGATCCCAATTCAATTAGTGTAAAGGAAACTGAATCTTAACACACACATGGACATCGTAGCCTCGCAACTAAGCAGTTAAATGGAGCAGACAACTGTTGGTATTTAGAATTTTCATATTACAATAGGACGTAAGCTACTTGCACTAGAGTCCTGCAAAAAAACACCACCGACATTCTAGTTTCCTCTAGTTTTATTTTCTTGATGTGAATAGGCATGTTTCCATTTGAAAACATGTAACTTTGTTCAAGAAATACACGTTCTAATGCCTATTAAAATCGGTGTCTTGGCTGCAATTATGTGCCTTTCTGTGACTTCAGTTCTGTCAAACCAGCGCATCAATAGCACCTTTAATTTCTGAAATATTGCGGTGCAAGTTTTAGATGATTCATTCTGTTTGTGTATATAATAGAGGGAGAGACATGATGATAGCTGTTTTGAATGGACACAGTTTATGAATAGACAAACACGTTAATTAAATTATAAAAAAAATAGTGACAAAATCTATGTCAATATATTTTACTACTTGCTCTGTAAAATTATGCTCTCATATTTCTTTTCTTAAGAAGAAAGATTAGGAGTGTTGAAATACCATATACACACAGCTTAATGATCCTTTTCCGTGTTATGTGCCCTGTCTTTGATGAACATTTTATTGATACAGAAGACAATAAATGCAATAACGTTAAATTAATAACAGAAAAAAGTCACATCTTTTGACAGCATGCTTTTCTTTCAGAAAAATTACAGTAACTCCAATATAATTATAACTTAGCACATCTACACAACTCGTGCTCACTGCTTTGAATAAAATTTTATAAATTTGATTTGAATAGTAATAATAATAATGATAAACTGTACGGCTAAATTTATGACATGCATTCCCCGTTGACAATGCAGTGAATTTTCAGGTTGAATCACTAACGAATAAACAGTATCTACGTTGAAATATCCCACCTAGCTCTACCTTCTTGATGTTTTGCAGGAATCTAAAAATATTTTATATTTTTGCACGATTACGCCATAAGTGACAGAATGGCTACTTGTCCAGCTCAGCACAAACTTCAACAGATATATGACAATATCTAACATGGGGACTGACAACGTGCAAACGTTCTACGTCACAAGCTAGGCGGAAGAGGAAAAAAGGAACCGGCTACCTCGATACAGTTTTATCTTCTTTACCCCTCCCCAAAGTACCGTCGCAGAGGAAGAACACAAACTCAAAGAAAGAAGTGCCATATAATTGCAAATATTGCACTGGGAACTAGGGGGACAACTGCTGAGGTGCGTGGAGGGGAGATGTTAGTGACTTTCAGTGACAGTTTCACCAGGCCATTGTTTCCTCACGTAAAGCATTGTTTTAAGGTCAAGAGCAAAAAGGTGTCATATGGTGCTTTTACAGTTACAGCTGGACTCGGGTCTATTTTCGGGGCTTAATGGGCAAGGTGTAGCCCGCAGTTTGCTTGCTGAATAGTGCACAAACTGAAATCCAAGGAGTTAATTATGGAACAGTTTTGTACGTTAATTAATGTGGACAAAGTACATTGAGAATTTTGCAATTCAAAGTTATTTGCTATTTAAAAATGCTACTAACTCAAGATGTTTTTTCAAATACCATGGGATATGCTTTGTAAAATGCTTTTTCAGTTCTTGTATAAATAACTNCTACAGTGGAAGGTCTTCTAACATTATGGAAGTTAGGTTGACTTACTTTTGGGAATCTATTGTTCCTTCTATGAAGAAAAAAAAAAGGCCTATGAGATGATGGTTTACTATTCCACACCACACATTTACACTCCACGGATGCTGACGTTCCACTTAAAGTCACTCGGGGATGGTATACTGACCAATAGTGCATGTTTATGAGGTTGACTTGGCCATGATTTGTAAATATTGCTTCATCACTACACAAGATACATGACAAATCTGGTGTGTCATGTACATGTACAAAAGTTAACACAATTCTCGAAGTTGTTGATGGAGAGAGACGTGGTATGAATGGAACTTACGACGGTGCAGACTGTGTTGTACAATTGCCCGACTCATGTCACTCCCTCTTGCAATTTCACATTCTCTGGTCACTCATTTGTTTCTGGTACGTTTTTGAGGTGTTAAACTTTCAGTTTGCTGTAATTGGTTAAAGAGGTTCACAAATAATTGTCAAGATGGTCGACGTCTGTTGGGATATCGTTCCGCATACACGTTACAAGAACTTACAGCATTCTCACTTCATTCTCCGTACACCACGTGGGCATGTCGGCTTTTTCAGCATTAGTAAATACCATCTTCCAGCACGTCCTATGTCTAGGTTGTATGAACTACCACAAAATACTGACAAGGAGGTCCCAATTCAATTAGTGTAAAGGAAACTGAATCTTAACACACACATGGACATCGTAGCCTCGCAACTAAGCAGTTAAATGGAGCAGACAACTGTTGGTATTTAGAATTTTCATATTACAATAGGACGTAAGCTACTTGCACTAGAGTCCTGCAAAAAAACACCACCGACATTCTAGTTTCCTCTAGTTTTATTTTCTTGATGTGAATAGGCATGTTTCCATTTGAAAACATGTAACTTTGTTCAAGAAATACACGTTCTAATGCCTATTAAAATCGGTGTCTTGGCTGCAATTATGTGCCTTTCTGTGACTTCAGTTCTGTCAAACCAGCGCATCAATAGCACCTTTAATTTCTGAAATATTGCGGTGCAAGTTTTAGATGATTCATTCTGTTTGTGTATATAATAGAGGGAGAGACATGATGATAGCTGTTTTGAATGGACACAGTTTATGAATAGACAAACACGTTAATTAAATTATAAAAAAAATAGTGACAAAATCTATGTCAATATATTTCACTACTTGCTCTGTAAAATTATGCTCTCATATTTCTTTTCTTAAGAAGAAAGATTAGGAATGTTGAAATACCATATACACACAGCTTAATGATCCTTTTCCGTGTTATGTGCCCTGTCTTTGATGAACATTTTATTGATACAGAAGACAATAAATGCAATAACGTTAAATTAATAACAGAAAAAAGTCACATCTTTTGACAGCATGCAATAATGAATGCATGCTTTTCTTTCAGAAAAATTACAGTAACTCCAATATAATTATAACTTAGCACATCTACACAACTCGTGCTCANGCATGCTTTTCTTTCAGAAAAATTACAGTAACTCCAATATAATTATAACTTAGCACATCTACACAACTCGTGCTCACTGCTTTGAATAAAATTTTATAAATTTGATTTGAATAGTAATAATAATAATGATAAACTGTACGGCTAAATTTATGACATGCATTCCCCGTTGACAATGCAGTGAATTTTCAGGTTGAATCACTAACGAATAAACAGTATCTACGTTGAAATATCCCACCTAGCTCTACCTTCTTGATGTTTTGCAGGAATCTAAAAATATTTTATATTTTTGCACGATTACGCCATAAGTGACAGAATGGCTACTTGTCCAGCTCAGCACAAACTTCAACAGATATATGACAATATCTAACATGGGGACTGACAACGTGCAAACGTTCTACGTCACAAGCTAGGCGGAAGAGGAAAAAAGGAACCGGCTACCTCGATACAGTTTTATCTTCTTTACCCCTCCCCAAAGTACCGTCGCAGAGGAAGAACACAAACTCAAAGAAAGAAGTGCCATATAATTGCAAATATTGCACTGGGAACTAGGGGGACA